>CAJUYH010001293.1:0-45597 GCA_910591685.1 Galerucella tenella | reverse complement strand
ATTGTATGGAAATGAATGGTACTCATTTTGAACACTTATTGTAACTTCATAATAAATAGCACAGTTAAAAAGATTAAGGAGTTTGAACTGTTGTACAACCCATTTTAGTACAGGCAAATAAGGTGAAAGTAAATAATAAGTAAAATTTGTGCTCTTAAAAGAAAAATTGTTTATCTCATAAACTAACCACTTCAACCTACAAGTATTATACATTTTTGAAATCAGCTCAAAGAGGAGTATCCAAATTTTACATAAAAAATATGAAAAGTAATTTAAAAAAATAAAGGGGATGCTGCTTGGGGTGAGGGGGTGGCTTTTCCAGTAAGTTTAAATAAGCCATAATGCTTGCCCCTTCCAACATAAATTGACGTGTTTTTGGATTCTTTCTAAATACCAGTATTACAAAAGTTATTAAAGGTGGATACTTTTATCTGAAAAGCACTGTATTTTCAACTACACAATCCCGTCATCAAGTATGTTTAGAATGAAAATCAATCATGGGAGAGTTCCCGCTCATCTTACCAAACTTGGCATGATACGATCTTCATCAAGTAGCTGCCGATCTCAAACACAGTTTTTTTGGAAGCAGTAATTATACTGCAGAATCAAACAAAGCTTCTCCCTGCTTTTAAATATCACTCATATCCTAAGCAGAGAAAGCCGGTCCACCTTTAACTTACTCTTAAATTTCATCAATGATCTGAACATTTATATAAGTGAGATTATGAAAAAATTCTGTGGCTGATGGACCAGCTTCCGAACTACTTTCTTTCCACACACACATGGGAGCAAATATTCCATCTGGGTAACTTCAAGGTATAACTGGACATGTGAAATATATCATTTACCCGACTTTATTTGTAAATGTTTTTTACCGTTAAGTTCTATTGTATAATATTTACCAGAATTATAAGGTAAATCCTCCCATTTTATGTATTTTTTACATAAGATGAATTTTTAAACAGTAATTAGCTTATATAAAAGAACATCTCAGAAAGAATTTTGAAAACTCGAAGTTCACTACTAACTATGTAGTTATAAGTTTTCCTTTCAAGAAATAAATTATTAATTCGCTTCTTTCAACTTTTATAGGAAGAAAAAGTGTAGGTATAAATATAAAATGTCCCGTCGTTTGAGAACAAAAAATCCTATTAAACATACCTACTGATTTCTCTCAAATGTCAAAAAAGTGAAAAAATAAATGGATCGTTTGTGTGCTGAGAATTTTCCCAGGTGAAGTCCTTCCAGATTGCTGATAAAAACTAAACAGAAAAAAATGTATATAACGGGAACTTTCACAGGATCCAATATGACTTTTTCCAAGCTATGTAACCAATAGCTATTTGTGTATCAAGAGCAGAAAGTAGTACCTACTTTGGCAGTCGAGACAAAAAGTTGGCGATTTGTCGAGACTACCAAAGGACTTTCTGCTCGAAATACACATAATATTTTTTCTACGATCACACCAAAATAAAATAAATTGCCAATGTTTGTACTTAGCAGTTTCCAGATTGCAGTTTCTTGTACCTATGTACATAGGCAACACTTATTACATTAATGTCAAATATTCTTAAGATTTCCATATGTCTCATTAAATAATTACGGAAAATACTGTTGGATTTTTCAACATATTAGAAAATCAAATAAAATATTTTTTTCTACAGTTTATATTGAAATAACTACTAGCTCCCTTTTATCTATAAATAAAATTAGGCGTGCGCCAAAACTGCTTTCTGCTTAATAGCGCCAATAATGTCAAATTATGACAGCTCGCTGAAAACATCAACTTTGCAGTTGCTTTTCAAGGCACAAAAGACGACTTTCGATAGTGGTCGTAGAAAAAATTGTTTTGTTAATACTCAACCAAAAATGACATAACGAGTACGTTCATAATATATCAAAAATTGACAGTGTACTTGTCAGTCAGACGACGGGGTAATCGCTCCTCGTGGTGCGTTTGTGAATTATTTTAAATTTTTGTATCAAATTTGGCTAGTGGAAAAAATTGTATATACACCATGGTGGTGAAGACATTTATAAGCCTCTCATCTTACTCCGCTCGGGGCGAATCCACTCGCGAAATAATTTTGGTGGTCGGTCAATAATGAATAGTCTTCACCACCTTGGTGTATAATATATCATTATTCCACATTTTATCAAGAATACGATCTACTGTAAATGGACCTCAAGAATTTTATGCAGTCTTAAACTTCAATATATAATAATTGATTGTCTAGTTGTCAAATTTTTTCGTTGGGGGCGAGAATTTATAAAAACAATAAATTATTCTTGATAGCGGTAGCTGAAACGCTACCGAGGTTTCATTTTCCAAAAAATTTACAAAAAGAATATAATATACATATAATTATTAATAATTTTTCCGGCCTCAATTTTCCATTGAAAATTTTTATTTAGAATTCATTTCAAATTAGATGTGCTCCAAATCATTATTTTTGGTGGTCCAGGTCAAATTTGGACTAAAATGGCATTTGTGAGAACCATTCTGGATAAATACAAATTGAAGAATTGAACAACAACAAAACGGAAATTGTTATGGTAAAGATGAAGTCAGTTCCAGAAAAAATCCATTCTTTTCAATGTATCAATAATTATTTCGAATACACCATTTCCAAATATTCATCATTGTACCTAATTCTTACTTCCAATTTTCCAGAGACACTTTATATTAACCAAAAACAATTATTATAATATTCACTTTTATCACTTCTGTCTACCACTCATTGTCCAACAACCACCGAAATACTAAAGCACTATCTGAACTTGTTTTTGCTTGCTGTTATTCCGATAGAAAAAAGTTGGAATGTTTTTGTGTACACAAACAAATTGTTTAGCTACACAGGTATTCAGGTATGCGTCAACTTATTTCCAATATTAAAGAGGTACTGTTACTTGTAGAGGTGGTGTGAAACAATTATTTTAAATAATGTTGGTGAGATGAAGTTATTTTTCATGTGGGGGAAATATGTTTTTACAAGCTAGCTATAAAATATTTCATTTGGATTTAAGCACCATGTATTATTTCTTGTCTTATTGTGCACAAAACAACATAGTTGGCGCCTGTCAACAAATATAGAATGTCAAAGCTAAGTGTGATGTTTAACCAAAGTTTTAGACCGATTTGTTCAAAGCTGTATCCAAACTGAATTTTCAAATATAATGCGTCAGGTGAAAATTGCAACTAAGCCGAGAAAACTTTAGCGAGATAATTTTTTCACAATGTTTGAAGTCAGTTGCCTCAACAAGAGTGTCTTGTCAAATTGGTTACTGATTTTGGCAATGAAGCACCACAATTTTTCGTTGGTATGGAAAATTTAAACGCGGACGGATTAATCATAGCGACGATCCGAAAACAGTACCACCAACAACAACAACTGTAACCCAGGGCATTATAGAGAATGTAATTCAAAAAATATCCAAAATATATCGTTAGCTCACCCTCTTCCCAGATATCATTTTTTTGAGGGGAGATTTATTCACTTGAAAATATGTTTATATCGAGGTAAACTTTAAAATACCAGAAATATTATTTTTCCAGAATGGAATTTCTTTAATATGCTTTATTTCCCTCTTTATCTCTGTCTCTATAATAGATCGTTCATATTCTTTATTTTTTTAGCAATTTTTTTAAATATTTTGCTCATGTCGCTAATTTGTATTGCCTTTTCTGTTCTGCTCAACAAATTATGAACAAGGAATTAAAATTAAAAGGACGATCCATTGTCTTTAAATATAAAAGACAAAACAAGCCAATTACTGGCTAAAAGGGTTCGCTTTGTCTTAATATTGTACAATTCTCTGACAAAAAGGTCGAGGTTGTGAACGATACAATTTTTACTTCTATTTTTATTTCGGTTAAATTTTCAGCACTCCAAGCTACTAATTAGTGTCTTCAGAAATTGTTGAAAATGCAATGAACGTCTTCATTATTTTTCATTTTAACAACTTGATGTGTAAGTAATTATTAAACGAATATAACATGAAAGGAAACATCGGAAGAGTATCAAGTAGTTTTCCATTAAGTTCTTTCAATGAAAATTTTTTGTCAATTCCAAAAACCAATCAAATTTCTTCATTTTATATCATATGAACCGTCTCAGCCAATCATGTCAACATTACACTGAAAACAGACCATGGGCAATTTTCACACGTTGCCATGGATACATATTGATTTATTTCGATTTTGAAGTTTCGAATATTTAATATTTCGAAATGTCACGATTTGGTTGTAATACTGAAACAAAAAATTTTCTATCCGAATAACCCTCGGACATTGATAAATGCTCAAAAATTTTAGGACAACTTTCTCAAGCTTGTTGCTTATAGGCAACAGACCTCCGCCTACGGCGTCGGTCTGTTTCCAAGCAACAAGCTTTCGAAATCTGTCATAAGATTTTTTCGAACAATTATCAATGTCCTTGGGTTATTACTACTGACTATAAACCTGTTTATATTAAAATTTCATATGTTGTACGGTCGGATTTCATATACCCCTATATACAGATTGTTTAATTTTCACTCGACGATAGAGTGAGTAATTCCCATCATAGTGGTATTGTTAGTTGTAAAAACAACTAACTTTTTTGAGAAAATTCTCATTCTTTTTTGCAAAAATTTTTAACAGATATTTGATATTTGGCGTAATTTACTTTGTTACAATGCTCAATAGTGACCGAGGCACATTCTAGAATAACAATCATTTTTTCGTCCTCATCAGTTAATGTAGCAGTTTGCTGTGATGTTTGGTAGACAAGCCGACGAAATTAAAAATAGTTATTTATGTACCAAGGCAGTAAAGTGATTCTTTATCGGACGAGTCTGAAATTATGAGACGAGCGAAGCGAGGCGAGTCCGATAAAGACACTTCACTTACGTGGTGCATACAAAATTTTATCGCCAACTGCTCAGAATTCAGAATATAAGAAACAAAGAAACTGGGGTATATTTTATTGCATTTTATTATGACAAAGTAAACAGCACATATAGAACAAATCTACTTTTTATTTATTATTTTTTTAATTTCTTGGGAAATTAAACCACAATATTTTTAAATTCTTTATCGGACGAAATAGTAAATAATCAAAAATTAAAACCAATTGTCTGGTGGAGATATGTAGACGACATCTTCGCAATATGGCCTCATGATTTAATATCTCTTAATGATTTTTTGAAAAATATAAATGAAGGAGAGGAATCTATAAAATTTGAAATTAAAATTGAAATTAAAATTGAAAATAACAATTTTTTGTCATTTTTAGATGTTCTTATTAATAAAACATCTACAGGGTATGAAACAAGTGTATACCGCAAACCAACACACACTAATAGAAATTTGAATTTTGACTCTAATCATTCTATAAGCGTTAAAAAAGGGATAGTAAAATCTTTATACGATAGGGCTAGAATCATTTGTTCTAGTGATGATCAATTTACAAAGGAGAAAACTTTTTTAAAATATGTTTTAAATAACAATAATTACCCTGCAGAATTTGTAAATAAGGAGATTAAGCATATAGAGAGGGGCTCATTGTTAATACCCCATAACAATAATATTAATTATTCAGCTAACATAATTTTTAGAAACTTGACAATACCGTATGTTAAGGGTTTATCAGAAAGAATTAAGAAAATTGGTAATCAATTCAATATTAGAACTAGTTTTAAATCGAATAATACATTGAGATCAATACTAACAAAAACGAAACCAAAGAATGAAGAACAATCTTCAAAAAACTGCATATATCAAATATCATGTGAATGCGACAAATTTTATTTAGGTGAAACATCTAGACCATTGAAAGTACGAATAAACGAACACAAAAAATATATCAAAGATAGGGAATTCTTTAAGTCAGCTATTTGCAAACATGCTTGGGAAGAGGGTCATCAAATTCAATGGGATTCATCAAAAATAATTTTAAGAGAACCCAATAATAAAAGACAGAAAATCAAAGAAAGTGCTTTAATACAACTAAATGCAGATAAATGTGTAGCTAGTATTTCAGCCGAATGTAGTCAAATTTGGTTACCAATGTTAGAAAGAGAAATTTCCAATAATCAATTACCTGCGTTATCAGGATAGCATCATAAGTTTTTATCCAGGTTTTCTTATGATTTATAATTTGAATAGTTGTTAATCGATACACATTTCAATACACAAAATCACAAAACTGAGTATACATATTTCAAAAACTTAAATATTCATACACAAAAAAACTATCAAGAAACGCGTTTTAATAACAACATTTCCAATATAAGCGAAAAAAACGCGCTATCCCAATAAAAACCGTTCCTGGAACGTGCACTTCACTGGATTCCATTTCTAGTAGACTATCATATCGTTGGAATGTCATAAAATGAAATATTTCATTTCACATTTTGCCAGAGATATGATCTACTATGAATGGACCTTGATAAAAATTTGATAACAAAATTTTGCAGTCTTAAACTTCAAAATAATTTTTGATTGTCTAGTTGTCAAATTTTTTCTGTTGTGTCAGTTTTTAGGGATAAAAATTAATTTCTACTTATTTTTTCTTGACAACGGTAGCTGGAACGCTACCGAAACGTTGAAATAAAGAATTTAAAAATATTGTGGTTTACTTTCCCAAGAAATTAAAAAAATAATGAATAATATACCACAAGGAACATACAGAAGATACTTATTATTTGTTATATTTAAATTGGAGGTACACCCTGAAGCATTTTAAAAGTTAATTCCTGGAGTCAAAGTAGTTCCAACAATAATTTGTTATGAATAAATCGCAAGAAAACTATTATGGAGCCGTAATAGGGAGAAGCGTGACACTGACAGATGATGATTTTCGAGTAATGTCAAAGTCAAAATACTCTACCTGCTGCATATGTCACACAAAGTAAAGGAATGTGAACTGTTTGTTTACTTCCGGAATTCAATCTGATTATTTTTTCACTTGTCAAAATCTGACAGTTGGGGGTTTTAACCAATAGCAATACATTATTCTAGCCAATCATTCGGTATTATACTGATAATTCTGCTTCCTCATCGATAATACATCATCGATAATACCTTGTTTACATTGAAACGTCAAAATTTTATTTTGAATTTGTCATCATTGACAACTAAAAGTGCTTCGAAGTTTATTGAAAAATAAACACAAGCAGATTCAGTGCCATCACCAAAGAGAATATTGAACATTTAATACAAAATTGCACTCCACAATTCATGAAAAAAATAATCTTCCCAAATACAACTCGCTCTTGAAATTTTATCACATAATTTTTTATTTTCATCACTCAAACTTGTTTATTTGAGGCAAAAATATTCAAAGAAACCGAATTTAGATAAAATCCCTCGTCCTAACGGACTGTTTTCATATTTTTGCCAAATAAACAATTTTTCGTGGAAAAGAAAAAATTATCGATAAAATTTGAAGCACTCCTGGTATTACCTTTGATAATTTATGGCTTTACTGACGGTTGGCGATAAAAACATTTTTCCTAAAATTGATTACTAATAATCATTATTATTTTTGAAAAGGGTTGCCTAGTAAAATTGAATTAACAATTTAGATAGATGGGAAACAATATAGTCGATAGATGTGAAGAACTATGATCATGTCTCAACAGGACAACGTCTATCGGGTCCTTTAGTAAAATTATAAATATCACTCAACGATCTAACCTTATATACCTCCATCCAAAAGCTGTTACTGAGCTAGCTAGCGCCCTTTGAAGATGACGCTTGAAAAGTCAGTTTTCAATTTTCAATATCATGGAAATGTAGATAATTATATAAAGTTGGTTCTGATAGACAAAGGGCAAGCGCAGAGTCATTAAAATAGAAATGAGAAAATTAAATTTGCGAGTCAATAAAGAAAAAGGAAATTACTTCTACTCGTTACTTATCTATTATAAGAACTGTCTTCATTAAATTGAAAACGTTCTTCTCTTCAGTTGCAATTTAATTAACGCGACAATGAACGATAGATGTGAAAGATACAGAGTCGGGGTCAGCAATCCAAAATTACAAAATTTCAATGTTTACAGTTATTTTCTTGGTAAATAAATAACGATTTATAGTGGAGGAATTATTGGGAAATTTTCTTTCTGTTTTTTAAATAATTTCGAGAATAGGCTCTGCTCAACTAAAAATAGATTTTTGTTTATGCATAACAGATAGTTAATTGTAAAGAAACAAATTACATCACGCCATATTCAATCAAAATTCGTCTTTTAGGTTATCATGTCACTAGTAGAAATGTATACATAGAACATAATTATCATGAGATAGCCCAACTAGCAAAATGGAATTCTAAGAGGACTGAATTGTTGAATAATAGTCGAATAGCGTTGTTTTAAGGACTTTTTATTTCTATTAAGCCTTTTGTTGCGATAATTTTGTTTTTTAAAGAAAATTGTTTTATTAAATGATTCTATAGTGACTTTTACAATATATGCTATAACGCATTATACGATCATTTCTTTTAAAATGATATAATACCTTATAAGCCAGTTTAAACAATATCGAAAATATCATTTTATAAGACTTTTATACCTATTGTATTAGAGTTTTATAATATACTATATCACTAACAGCTACAACATTATAAAATAGTTACTTAAGCTTGTCTTATTGAAGCTGTATAATGTTGTATAATAAATATTGTATAGCATACAATTGCGTTGCATTATAAAACACTTTTTAGTTGTATAGTGCCCAAATATTCTTCGTTATAAAACAGTTATCGTATACTGTTCCATTTGACAATAAAATATTGTTTAAGGCATTTCTTTGGGATAAAATTGTTGCTTTATAAATCGCCATGCTTAAATAAGCAATTCTTGTACCGCTTTCGCCGCCATTATGAGCAATTGAGTTGGAAACATGAAACTATATTGAAAAAGGTGACTTTATCATTATTTAGAGAATTATATTGTTAAAGAATATCCATATGAAGTGATGAACTATTAAAGTAATAAAAAAAATTTTTAGGATATTCTATTTAATTATTTTTTTCAAAACTTAACCAGAATTGAAGTGCAAATATATATCTACCTATAATCTATCAGTGAAATTTGCGGCGCATCAAAATTTGTGCTATTAAACCATCCAAATGAAATAACTTTTTACTATCGATGTCCGCCCAAGCGGCCCAAGTCGTTTTGATAAGTCTCCATTTCTACAAATGAAATGTATGATGCATTGTGCATTGTGCTCGAAATAACAGCATTATAAAAAATATATTGCATTATACAACCATTTTATAAGACCTTCATAGTGCCGCTTCAATCCCATTCTATAGATGCGACTACATGACACACTATTAAATCATTTTATAGTAGCTGTATAAATGATTATAAAACAGTCATATAAGAGTTGTATAAACTTTTAATAGAAATGTTATACAATCAAACAGTTGTATAAAAATGGACCCTTTTCAGTTGTATAAGGATCGTATAATTGTTTTGTAGACCGTTATAAGAATTTAAGTATCCTATAAGACATATCTTGTAGCTGTTTATACAAACCTTATAGAATTTAAATTGCTACTTGGGAGTGTAGTCACCAAAAAAGAAGGACAAAATGAGAAGATAGATAGTGAGTTGTTTCCATTTAGTTTTGGTTTATGGAAAAAGACAATAAATATAAATATATAGTTCGTACAGCATTAAAACCGTTTTCCATGACGTCTTCCATAACTGCACTATGTTGCCAAGCACTTGAAATAGTATCTAGTAAATGTCAAATGAAGTTTGTCAAAAATATTCGACTTTTTATTTGGTTACAAGTTAGTTTTAGCGTTGCCTAGCAATAGTTTCAGTTTGCAAACCAACTCTAAGAGTTGATGACGCTACAGGCTATAAAAATACGTATATACATAATATAATTCAGTATCTGTTGCCTTTGCTAACTTATCTTTCTTACAGAAGTTGGAGGTAGCAATGCACCATTGTTACCTATCACGTTATTGTTCAATATAATTGTTTAATGAAGCCACACGTTCTTTGTAGCGGCTGGTTAAATGTTTCAGCATATTTTCTTTAATAAGAACAATTTTACAGTAGGTAATTTAATAACGCACAAATGAAAAAAAAAATTAATGAATTAAATACGTTGGGGGTAACCACAAAAATTGCAGAAACCACTTGAGAAATGTCAAAATTTTACCTGATGTACCAATTTTAAACACGGCAACATTGTGCACTTTTGCCAACAATTTAAACTGAGACTGCCTGAATTTGATATTATATTATTTAGTTTGAAATTAACCACAAAATGTTTCTTTAAATGTATATTTATATTTTTTTATAACATATTTCAGTATTTATCAAACTTAAAGCGGCAAAACATAGTCATTGTCAACGAATGACAAAATACATAAAAACCTATCTGTATTGGCACTTTGTCACGTGGAAAACGGTTTTTATAATGGATGAGCTCTATATATTTGAAATAATGAGTTATTTCTCCTATTTGTTCGTCTCAAAATTGAACGACAAATTATCCACAGCAATATTTTAGATTACTTCGGAAACACCCTGTATAGCTTTTAGCAATTTAAAAACTAAATAATAAGGGTAAATTTCCTCACAGCTTTATTTCACATTTTTTCCAAAAATTTGTGAATGCATGTCTTAAAATAATCTGCACAATTGTACTACATTTATTTTCCACGCCTTACCATCTTTTAATGTTACATAAAAAAGCATAGCTACCTGTTCCTGTCGCTGACTCGGTGAGTCAAAATGTACGCCACTGTATTACACAACACCAACCGGTCTGATAATATTTATAAGCGTAGAAAACTGATACACTCAGGAATTTATAATTATCTATCTATTAATAAACACGTATACACATCGATTAATCTCGCTAAAACTCACTGTGCCGACGGGTCAATTTAAGTCAATCACTCGAATTTTTAGAACTAAATTGAACCAATTTTTTTTCGCTTAGGTACAGGTAAATAACTAAACACCTAGCGGAGATTTGTTTGTAATTCACCAGCTGATTCACAACGTTGCCGAGGTGTTGTCGAGGTTCCTCGAAACCTTGATTTTATCTCATTAGCCTGCAATCAATGAACGACTGAAGGTCGGAATATTGTTAGTCGGCGAGCTAGTACCTTACTCGTATTATATATATTATAATCATGACAAGTATACGGAATGGTCAAACAGCTTCGTTATAATGTTGAAGTGAAAATCGAAAAAAATCGAGAGTGGAATTTTAAGCTTAGACAGATGTATTTTTTTACTATCCGACATGATTATAATTTTTGTATTCTACAAGTATATCCATTATCATAATTGATATGGAGATGATTTCTGTCGAAAAAGGTTTTTCTAAAGCTTTTAGAGTCTTAAATTTTTGGACCTTTCACTTCTGTCCCAGTTCTTCCCATTGCATAAAAAGCTATCTTAATACCATTCCCAAGTAGCAATTTAAATTCTATAAGGTTTGTATAAACATCTATAAGATGTTATAGGATACTAAAATTCTTATAACGGTCTACAAAACAATTAAGTGATCCTCATACAACTGAAAAGGGCCCATTTTTATACAACTGTTTGGTTGTATAACAGTTCTATTAACAGTTTATACAACTCTTATATGACTGTTTAATACACATTTATACAACTCTTAATCGACTGTTTTATAACCATTTATACAGCTACTATAAAATGATTTAATAGTGTGTCATGTAGTCACATCTATAAAATGGGATTGAAGCGGCTATGAAGGTCTTAAAAAATGGTTGTATAATGCAATATATTTTTTTTATAATGCTGTTATTTCGAGCACAATGGAAACATTTTGCCATCTAGCAGTTTATAAGAACATTCTATTTTTTAGTGAAGAGAAGAACCAAACAGAACCAAATTATATTTCAATTTGAACGTGCATCCTACATTTCATTTGTAGAAATGGAAACTTATCAAAACGACTTGGTCCGCTTGGGCGGACGTCGATAGTAAAAAAATTTCATTTGGATTGTTGGATAGCACAAATTTTAATGCGCCGCAAATTTTACTGATAGATTATAGGTATATATTTGGCAAGAAAATGAAGCGCTTCAATTCTGGTTAAGTTTCAAGTAGATACTTAAAAAAAATAATGAAATAGAAAATCCTGAAAATACTTTTTTTATGATTTGAATAGTTTATCACTTCATATGAATATTCTTTCACAATATAATTATCTAAATAATAATACAGTCACATTTTTCAATATAGTTCCATGTTTACAACTCAATTGCTCATAATGGCGGCGATAGCGGTACAAGAATCACCTATTTAAACATGGCGATTTATAATACAACAATTTTATCCCAAAGAAATGCCTTAAACAATATTTTAAAGAAAGATGGAACGGTATACGATAACTGTTTTATAACGAAAAATATTTAGGCACTATACAACTAGCCTGACAAGTGATTGAGATTGCGAAAAGTAGAGGTTGCCAAATCTCATAATATGGTAATAAGAATTTTTCCTACGACCACGTATGAAGACGTGATAAAGCACGTTTTTTCATTTGAAAAGTAGCTGATGCACTAAAAATGCCATATGTCGCGGTGTTTTGTCATTATGACAGCGAAAAAACTTTGCCCTAACTTTTCTAGAGACCAAACGAAACCTAAGCATTACAACCAGCATTGTAAACAAATTTTTGATGACAGTATTTCAATTTTTCTCAAACTTGCGGTGTCAGAAAAGTATCTTTTTTGTGGAAATTTCGCGATTCATTAACGGCCGTATTCGCCGTATACTTTTAAGCTGAGCTTAGAATTTAAGCTCGCTTAGCAATACGAAAGTGTGTGCTTTTAAAGCGAGCTTAACTTAAGCTCAGCTCAAAAGTATACGGCGAATACGGCTATTCCTACCAAATTAAACTTTTTTTATTCGAAATAAACTTGAGTTCGTAACAGTCCAAGGCAGTTTTTTTCGTTAAATTGCCAGGCAACAAGATTCTCATTGATGTCAAGTTTACTTCGACAAAAAAAGCTCTCGTGTGATTATAAGTGAAAAAAGCACACGTATTGAAAAAAAAAACGCACGCTCCCATTTGATTTGATAGAAATAATTAGGTATATTGTGAAGGTATTACTGTCAATATAACCGTTTCTCACATCACATTCATATTATATATCGGAATTTCTGGCTCATTTCGCTATTCGACTGATATACAACAATTCAGTCCTTTTAGAATTCCATTTTGCTAGTTGGGTTCTTTTCCTGACGAAACACAACGAAGTGTCGTCTCTACCACCTGGGTGCCGGCACATGAGTGGATTGCATGGAATGAAATGGCAGGCTAAAGAAGGCTCTAAAGGAGCCTTCACAGATCCAAAACTGTTTTGTGGAATCACAAAGGATTATATAAGAGAAAGTCGGGAAATGGTTGGTTAAGGATCACCAACTCAAATGAAGGCTGACACAAGGACACCTCCATACTAAGAGTCTACTGAATAAGTTAGACAAGAAACTCTCGTCCAGGCTACCCAAACTGGGTAAGAGAAATTTGAAGACAGTTACCGACCTGGTGACTGGACACTATACCCTGAGGAAGCATCTGCACAGGATGGGCAAAGTAAACCTAACCTATGTGCATAAAATGTGTACTCTACGATGAAACACCTACTCACATCTCTGCTTTTGTGAGAACTTACAAGGACTCACGGAAGCACTTTGAAGTGGAAATAACACAACCATCACAACTACTGAAGATCCCTCCAGATAAACTGGGGGCCTATATAGAAGACACGAAGCTTCTGGAATGGAAGTAGGTAGATAGTATGGGTAATGGTACAAAGATTCAAAGAATGAAACCATTCCCCTCAAGTCTGGTTAGGTTATGTTATGATCCCATTCCTTCTTCTTACTGTATCCTATATTGAATGTCGTTCAAAAGTTATATTTTCATCAGGCTAACATGTATCCCAGGATATCTAATTTTTTTAAAGTGAGAATAGTTTTTTCAATCATTCTCTTTCAACTCAGTTTGTATCTTGTCCATCAAGCAACACTTTCCACCATCATATTTATGTAGTGTAGTGAAACCTTTGGTCTAGGTTATCTCTCGGAGCAAATTCTTCTCCTTCTTTGTAATTTATACAATTATTTCAAATTATTATTCCATTTATTCTTAGTTACTGTTATCGTACCTTTTATAATAACGATAACAAATCCCTCGGTATTTTTTCGGACTCCAATTTCTCGACTTGCATGCTAGACCCTCATAAATTTTTCCACTTGCCGATTTTCCTAGTTAGGAGTTATCGATTTTTAGAAATAGCAAGATTAAAAAGGATTAGTTTCAGATCCGTAGTAATATTGTTATTGGATTAAGAATATTGAAACATTATTGTGAGCTTAACGGGATAATACCCATAATATAAAAAAGAAGATGCAAAAATGTAGGCGTTGTGCATTTCTCTAGAAATATTGATTTATGGCGGTTTGATTTAAAATTGGTTGACATATTTTTCCTCTAGATACCGATAACAGGCTTTGTGGGCATCGCTTCAAATTAAAAAAAACAATTCCATACTAACTGCCATTTGACATTTGGATCTCTCTGCCATTAAACATTGTTTAAACTTTAACAATAAACTTTTTTAGAAACAATTATAATGCCTACACATTAACTGCCTAGACTGATTACTCTTCATTGCACATTTATTTTGTTTTACTGCATTTCATTAATATTGTTGTTAAGTTTCACATTCATTAGAGCTGTATGGGTGTTTAAGACTCCGTTTCATATAATATAACCCACTAGGAGTCTAGAAGTTGCAGTTGTATGCGCGAAGAAGCTGCACATACAATAACAATATCATAGCATCAATATCGGTATCGATATTGATGTTCAGATATTGTTATGTGCAGCTTCTTCGCGCATACGGCTGCAACTTCTAGACTTCTGGTGGGTTCTTCTTATGTGAAACGGAGTCTACCTCGGCTCGTTTAAACTTTCATAATAAGAATAATGAATAATCGATATTTTTGCTAGAACTCTGTACAAAAGAGGTTACTTGGTAACTCCACAAATCAACACTGACTTTAGTAAATCTAATGTCGCTAAGGAATACAGCTAGCAAAAGTAAATTAGTTACAGTTTCAGTTGCAATAATTTATATGGGAAAGTTTAGAGTGCGCGCTTTTCATGCCTAGGTTTTACAACTTTCCTTAATACGAGTTACGCTGTTAGTTTGTTCCAAGAAGGAACTTCCAAGTATAAGTACAAGACGGTGTTTTCGGTTGTGTCATGAACATGCTTAGAAGATGTCTCATGAAACTTTTTAAATAAGAAAATGTGGTTGTATCAGCTTTGGTGATGCAGAACGATATAGGCAAGAATAAATAAAAAATGAGAATATAAAAGTAACTTTGCTAATATGCCTTGTTGTCAATACAGATATTTTTGGCATACCTCACCGGAAAGCCAATCATTTGAATACCAAAAATAGGGCGGAAAGTAGTCGAGAACGAGACTATCTACATCACTGAAGTTCGAGACTAGTTTCTTACCAACTGCCACTTGATTACTTTTACTTTTCACGTGAATATTTCAATTAAACGCCAGTGTATGTCAAAGTTTTTTCTTTTTTCTTATTTTTTGAGAATCAAACCACAATATTATGCTTTTATATTTTTATTACGACGTTTCGGTAGCGTTCCAGCCAGAGATAATGTACACAGCTACCGTTGTCAAGATTAATTATTTTTTAAACAATTTTTGGTCCCTATCTGACACAGCGAAAAATTTTGACAACTAGATAATCATTAATATTTTGAAGTTTAAGACTGCAAAAATTTGTTGTCGTTTTTAATTGATTATTTTGAGATCGAATGGAATGAAGAAATATAACAAAAAAAGTAGAAGCCGAGACTTCGAGCAGTAGCGTAACTTCAAATACGAGGCCCCCCCGCAAGGATTTTACCGGGGCCCATCATATAAATGAACAAATAATTAAACGAGTAGAATAATTAGTTTTTAGTTTAGTACATATTCGTTGCGCTGGCGCTTGGTGTCCCCAGGGCCCCCAAAACTACGGGGCCCCACCGTAACCCTGCGGGCCCTTAGTTACGCCACTGACTTCGAGGCCTAACACGCTGTTCTATATATATTATCACAGATATAAGAAGAATTGAGCATTCCGAGAGGTTGCAAAATGTTTGAAGTTTTGAAAATCGCATGGTTTGTTGTATAGTTGAAATAATACCCTTCTTGGTGTGCGTCATCGATTGTTAATCTCCTTCTATCACATTACGTAGGAAGAAATGGAAAAAAAGGCAGGTCTGTGATTAGTCTCACTGACAGTTCTTGTCAGGTTTGTACTTTGTTGCTTACGGTCAAATATTATTTATAAGAAGTGAATATTAATCTTATTGTTATATTCATATGAATAATACAAAAATATGCATGAATACACGGAAAAACATCAGTATTTTGAAAGTTCTCAAGTATTTTTAGTTAGAAGAAGAAGCTGGTAATTATTAATTGCATAGCCTTTTCGAATTTGGCTAAATACAATCCTGATGATCTTATTTATCAAATTTAAGGTTAGCTATATGTCAAAATAGCAAATAAAATAAACGACATGCCGAAAACCCGAATATACGTCACAATCGATGACGCACACCAAGAAGGGTATTATTTTAACTATACGGACATTTTGAGCATCTGCTGTAATCGCCTTTACTGTATGTTTTCTAGAACTCCCAATTTTTCTCCTACTCAAACCTCTTACATGAAACAAACACTTAAATATTTGTCTCTATATAGTTGCTGTATATAGGTTTTCTGCGCCATGATTTGGATAAAACTGCACCAGTTTCGTTAAACTTTTCACTGACAGTAGCTTATTAAAATCAAACCAGTTTATCCAATCAGAGCCATTTAAATTTCGACTTCGACGAAGATAATGTGAATGTAGTAATATAACTACGAAAATATGGCATCCTGGAATAGGGAACATTACACTAAATATATTCAGTATTTCATAGGGATTTCAAATGGCAAAAAATATACAGGGTAATCCCTTTGAAATAGCGAAGTTTATTATTTTAATCGGAAAAAGGAAAGATCCGACAACAATATAAATACTAGAGTTTGTTCAACCATCCTTTGCCGTTACGTCATACATTGTCCAGCTTGCTCTCTCATTCATGAAATGGATGAGACGGAATTATGACATCATTAACGTATTTCTCATCTAAGGTCGACATAAATTTCATCTGTTACTTTTGACAGTTCAGTTGTCATATTTTGAAAACAATTCTTAACATACGTCATTGATTAGAATTTTGAGGTTAAGTGTAAAATAACCATTTAACTAATATGAGACATACGTAAAACAGCAGAATACGTCACCCATTATGACGTAACGGCAAAGGATGGTGGAACAAACTCTACCATAATATCGGCATCACAATACCCTCGCACACCAAAATCTATGAAAATCGTGCAATCTATTTTCGAGATAATTGATGCGTTCCATGCTTAAAACCCACTCTAAATATATTAAACCGTACAAAATTAGTCTCTTTCTCATAAAGTGGCACTTGTATGTACTCCAACTTACCACACCGCTGATCCCACACAAACTATTGTGCAAATACTGCTTGCTCCTTGATGCATTTGATTCCTTTATAATACTCGCGAAATTGCATTAGTCGACACTTTTGTTTTAACTATAATTACAGCCTAGTTTAATGAAATTACTGTCAAAAAGCATAATTTTGTAGAGCACAAAGGCAATTTTAACGTTTCAGGCGTGCAGTGTACCAAATAAATGGATAAATGCTTTTCCAGTAATTGTTCCTTGTGCGGAATAATTTTGCAAATTCAGCTAGTTTGAGTTTATCTTCAGCTTAATTTGAACAAAGAATTATAACTAATATTACAGAGGTCAAAAAACTATTTGAAAAAATATCTGCCAATATGGAGCTAAAAAAACTTCAGAGGCTTGCCAGTCTGTGGATAAAGATGGCGATGAGAAGCAACCCAATTGCGACAATGGGAGCCATTAAAAATATTTCGCCTCTTACTATGCATGTTAGGGGAAGGCTAGGGGGGTTAGGGAGAATGGCTGCATGGATGTTGGAGTGCAATGGGTATCGGCACGAAGGAACCAAGACCCATAGTCATTCCAGAATCAGATGTTATCGCAAATTCGCTTCTTGAAATGAGGAGTGATAACTTGTTGGCCACAATTAACGACAACCATATCCAGTTAATTATCTTTGAATGTGAAGCACTGTCTCATTTGAGATAGAGACTTCTAGGACTTGAACACCTAATGGAGGATTTCCCCAAGAAGGAACTAGTGAAAAGACTGTTGAACCTGATAAGGACGGTTGGTCTCTTCGCACACTTCGCCTACAACTAAGAGGACTTAAAGCCTAAAAGCTGGAATGTATTTTCTGTTTGCGAAGCTGGTAATTTTTGGAAAATATAAAGAAATTATTAGGCTGGGACTGGCTAGCTGCCAAACACCATGGTTGTTACCTTTTGGATTAGGGAGCCGCAAGAAGCAATTATTTTCCGCAGAAAATGTTCCATTTTCTATGCTTCATTCAAATTTGATAGACTTTTTTTGAGTACCTACTCTAATCAAAACAAAGTTTCGGTATCAACGGATGCTAAAGCTTCCGCCATCTGCACTGTTGAAAAAATTACGAAATATGAAAGTTTACAAAAATGGTTCGTAGATTCTACACGTATCATAGAAATGTGATAATAGTATATTATAAACCAAGGTGGTGAAGACTATTATTTTTGACCGAGCACCAAAATTATTCCGCGAGGATTATAAATATCTTCATACCACCATGGTGTATATACAATTTTTTCCACTACAAGGTAGCCAAATTTAAGACAAAAATTCAAAATAGTCCACAAACGCACCACGAGAAGCGCGTCGTCTGACTGACAAGTACACTGTCAGTTTTCGATATATTATGAACGTAAGTACTCGTTATGTCATCAGTCATTTTTGGTTGAGCGCGAATTTCAAACTAATGGCATTTTTATTCAAATAATTTCACCTTGATAGGTTATTATTTCAAGCAGCAAATATGTTAAAGATAATATCCTGGATATACAAAATTAAGTTGCACAAGTTTTCGTTGAACTACTAGCCCTGAATTCTCAAAATATTCGAATTTGTCCATTATTGACTTTGGTTAATAGAAAATTATCAACCATACTAACAGAGAAATTCAACTTCTCAGTTGGCTAGAAGAAGCAGTAATTGTCAACTTCACAGCTAGTAGTGGAAAAAACCTTTTTTGCATAATATAGAAGATAGTCATTTTTGGCGGTAAATATTAATTGCTTCAGGCGGTTCCCTAATTCAAAAGGTAACGACAGTGGCGCTCGGCTGCCAGCTTCAGCATCAATATCCAAACATTTTCTAATTCTGTTTAAATCTGCAAGATTTTCCAAATAATTTTTTTTGGTGTACCTAAGCAAACAATACCATACCGTTTAACGTAATGTGGTACTAAGCATCAATGCACCATAACAATCCAGTTGCTTCTAAATAGAGCGAGACTATAACGATGCTCTATTATTATTCGCTAAAATAGAGCTTACTAAATGTGGTTATAAATTCTATAAACAACAACTCTCCATGCTACACGAGATTTGAATGAAATGGCGAAGCACACCTTTAATGATATGTCAACTTTGAGGCTCCTAATTGTATATTGTATATATATATACAGGGTGGGGCAATCTTCTGACATCGGAGGATTACATCGTTGTATTGAGAGATAGAACTTTATAATTTTGTGTGAGCTAATACAGTTACTGAGGGTACATTTTGAAAATACTTTCGATTCTACAGGGTGTTCCAAAACCACGTAGCAGCACAAACTTACATATTTTCAAATGGAACATACTATATTTAGTTCAAGAATCGAAAAGATCTCACCAAGAGCGTTACAAAAATATAGCACTCTAATATATTATAAGGGTGTTTTACAAAGATATGGCCAATCAAAAAAGACCTCCTCTTTAATACTCTGCAAAACAGTAAATTAAAATAAATCAACAGGTCTTTGTATTCAAAGTCATACACACATCATTGGCTTTGCTCAGTACTAATTACTTTTTTCATCTGTGGCTTCTTTAATACAGGGTGAAACAAAACGCAAATCAAGCAATATTTCAAATTTTTTAAATGAATCACCCTATAAGTCTTTTTACAATTTGTTAGTACAATTAATAATATTTCAAACGATGTAGTACATTTAGGGCAAAAGTTAATAGAAAATCGTAAATATTTCATGATAATGGTCAAAAACAAGTATTTTACGTACACAAATAAAATGGTATTGAATTTTTACATGCAACCTCTTGTAAATTTTAACATTTCTAAGGCATACATTTTAATCGCAATTTTGGATGCATCTACAATATCTAATCAATGAAATAAAATGTTTACTAAAAATTTCATATTTATTCATGTTCCACTTTCAAGAATTGTTATTATGCTTGTTTGAGAATGGGCGAAACATAATTAAGCCATATTTCTGATTATATCAAGTGGGCTACTATCAAAATAGTATCTACTGATAAATGTCAAAGAAATATTGCTGTATTTTTCGTTTGTGTTTAGGAAGGTGATTCAAACACAATAGTTAACTTGTGGTTCCAACAAGATGGAGCATCTGTATATCACGTTCGTTGTGTACGTCGGTGGTTAAACAGACATTTTACCGACAGGTGAATAGGACGTGGTGGACCAATTTCGTGGCCTCCTCGATCTCCAGATCTCACACCGATGGATATATTTTTATGGGGATACATCAAGCAACTTGTGTATCAAACGGAACCTACTACCAGAGAAGACGTGAAAGAAAGGATTCGTAACGCATTTTCCACAATAACTCCAGCTATGTTGGAAAGAGTAAGATCCTCGTTTTTGAAAAGAATTGTATGTAATGTTTATTTATGTAAATGTGTGTGTTCTTATAATGTTGGTTTTCATGATTGTTAGTTTTTCAAAAATAGAAAAAGTTGGGAAATAAAATACAAGCTTGCATTTTACCTAACTAATATACTTTGTGATGTCTAAAGTAATTATTGAAGACTACAAACTGCTTTTATATTTATTAGTACTACAATGACATTAGCCTACTTAAAGTAAACAAAAATATTTCTTCCAACATATTCCTTCTTTCCTTCCTCTAATGGTAAGAGTAGAAGTCAAAGATATTTTAGATGCATCTAAAATTACGATTATAATTTATGCCTTAGAAATGTTAAAATTCACAAGATGTTGCATGTAAAAATTTAATACCATTTAATTTGTGTACGTAAAATACTTGTTTTTGACCATTATCATAAAATGACTACAGCCAATGATGTGTGTATGACATTTGAATACAAAGACCTGTTGATTTATTTTAATTTACTGTTTTGCAGAGTGTTAAAGAGGAGGTCTTTTTTGCTAATAATTGGCCATATCTCTGTAAAACACCCTTATAATATATTAGAGTGCTATATTTTTGTAACGCTCTCGGTGAGATCTCTTCGATTCTTGAACAAAATAAAGTACGTTCCATTTAAAAAAATGTAAGTTTGTGCTGCTACGTGGTTTTGGAACACCCTGTAGAATCGAAAGTATTTTCAAAATGTGCCCTCAGTAACTGTATTAGCTCACACAAAATTATAAAGTTCTATCTCTCACCACAACGATGTAATCCACCGATGTCAGAAGATTGCCCCACCCTGTATATATTGTATATTTATAAGTTAGCTCTATATCATACCGTACAGAGGTAATGAATCTGGAGCCTCAAATAATAGCTCGGTAGTGATATATTTTTTGAAAAATAATATGCATTTGGATCAATTTAAAGCCAAGGCTGGGTATTGCGATTTTGTGGGTGACACTCCACATTAAACTGTTCCAATTTATTGTTATTTCCAGCATTTTTGAACGCCTTACTTCAATGCTAATGTTTTCAGAACGCTTCTCAAGAACGTCACGGAACTAACAGTTTACTGTAGTATGGAGATCATTTCTATAGTGAGCTTAGCAACATTAAAATATATATCTGAATATTACCCTCCTGTATTAAAAATCCCATATGAAGCGGGATCTTATCGCGATAATTTTTTACTGGATATAGTAACCAATCAAATTACTTAATTTTAAGTCATGTGTCAAATTTCATCCAATCACCGCTGTATTACAGCGATAATACCCTACATATGGTGTTTACAGTTTGGTCAAATGGTGTTTACTTTTTATTAAACATTAATTAAACGTCAAACTGACAACTGGATTAAAAATGTCGCGAAGATTTGGTATTGCATCTAACGATTCAATTAATTTACCAATTGTACTTTTCACAACTTTAGTTTTAAATAAAAATGAATACTATTTGATTAAAATTGATGAAGTTTGTATTGAAAATTATTAAACATCAGATTGGCAATCAATTTTTTGAAAGCTACAAAGTGAAAAATTATCTTATCGAATACTCCTCGGGTCTTGATAAATACTCAAAATTTTGTCGTAGAGAATCCTTCAAGCGTGTTGCTCAAAGATAATATCAAGCAACACACTTTCAGCATTCTCTATGACAAAATTATCTTGGTATTATCAAGACCCTAGGGGTATTACTACTGATAAGATGCCGTTAACTATCGAAAAGATCCCGCTGCTATCGAAAATTGCCCTGTTAGTCCGTAACTATAGTAACGAGTGTAAAAATTGCACATTTGTCATTGTGACATTTTAAAATTCGTTGAAATGTCGCGATTTGGACAAGATTCTTTAAGTTCTATTCAAGAAAAAGTGACCGAAAGTAAACCCAAAAATACAATACTTTTATTTCTTCTACTCGAGAAATATTCTACCGAATTACACTCGTGCATCAAAATAAACCTGATAATCATAGACGGAAACTTCTTAGCATTTGCAAAAAAAATTTCTAGATAACACTTCTATTAATGTAAGAATTAACCAACACTTATCAACCCCAAAATATATACAAAACGGAATTCCACAAGGATCGGTTTTAAGTCCTACACTTTTTCTAGTGGCAATAAGTAGTATAGTACAAGAACTTCATCTTTCATTAAAAGCAAACCTCTACGCAGACGACTTCGTGGTATACATAAGAAGTAAAAATCCTACATTAGCTAGCTAGCTTACAACAATTTTTATTTAAATTACAAGGATGGACCAACAGAACAGGACTTACATTTTCAAGTGATGAAACCAAAGTGGTGGTTTTTAACAAACACAATAAAACATCAAATATTCAACTGCAGTTAAATGAATACATTCTCAAAATAGAAAATCAAATAACCTTTTTGGGAGTAACATTCGACACAAAACTTAGATGGAACGTACACATAAACAAATTGATCCAAGAATGTCATTCTCGATTAAATGTATTAAAAGTAATTGCACATCACTCTTGGGGAGTTTATAAAACACTAATCAGAAGCAAACTGGACTACGGAGCAATATACTATGATTCTGCCAGCAGCTCACTACTACACAAATTAGATACAATTCAAAGTACTGCACTCCGTATTGTGTTCGGAGCTTTCGCACCAGTCCAGTTAGCAGCCTTCAATCCCTAGCAGCGGAACCTCCCTTAAAATTTCTTAGAGAAATGCTCTCCTTGAACTACGTTGTAAGGCTACGAACTACTGAGAATAGCATTTTGTCTTCTCTCTTGAAATCCAATAATCAATATTATCACTATCAAACAATCTGCCTAAAAAATCTTCCATTTCTTGGAAAAATTAAACGCCAAAACTACGGACCAGAACTCAATCCTAATAAGCAGCATATACTCATTACCCCACCATGGAAACCATCTATCCCTAAAATGGATTTCTCCCTACAAAGATATCCAAAACATTCTTACTCCCAATCAATTTATCAAAGCAAAATTATCTAGAAACGATAGCGCAATATCAAGGCTATATAAACTTATTTTCACCGATGGATCCAAGAATAAGGATGGAGTAGTTGCAGCTGTCTACCATGACAAACACTCCGTAGCTTCGAAACTTAGAATAGTATATTAAAGTATAAGTGGATATTGAGGTCTTTAAAACACGCGCGATTTTTGGAGCACGACGGCGAAGCCGGAGTGCTCGAAATAGAGCAAGTGTTTTAAAGACCAGTTATCCACGAATACTTTACGATATTTTTTTTTATTGGTGCACTTTGAAATTATAAATACCGGTCTATAACTACTACAACAACAAGAAATGGAAATCATAGATGGAAACGTCAACTAAATGTCAAATGGTTGAATTCGTGACGTATATGATGTATACCTTGCGTTGTCATGGAAATGAGAAAAACATAAACTAATTTGTATTTTGATGGAAGTTCAACCTTATTGAGTTCTGTGAATGTCAATAGTATTAATTTAAATACCATTTCCTAAGATTTGAAAAATGGAAATATTAATATTTCAAACAATACCAACGGCACTTTCCATTTTAATTTATAAATTTGACATTGTTAAATATCGTTCGAATAAAAGTTTTGACGTTACAAACTACTCCTGTCAGATCAATAATAAAAAAAATTGACATTTAGACATTATTTAGACCATAGATTTAGACTTCGTTTCTCGAGTTGTTGATGTTGCCACGGTAACTTTAAAACACGCGCGTGCTAAAAAGTTCGATTTAAACACGCTGAGGCGTGCTTTAAATAGGTAAAATGGTTCACCGATAAAAAAAAAGAATGTAGCATATTCACCGCCGAGCTGTACGCTATTAAGGAAGCACTAAAACTTTGCAGATATATTGATTCTAATGTACTCATTATTACGGACTCATTAAGCGCTCTACAGGGATTGAAACAAATATATCCCAATCATACCCTCTTATCAGAAATTGAGGAAGATTTACAGAATCTGCTACTGAGAAACAATTAAATGAAATTTCTCTGGGTTCCATCGCATGCAGGAATCGAAGGCAATGAGAAAGTGGACCAAATAGCCAAAAATTCAATTACCAATCCCACAATTAATACTTCTTCCTTAATTCCTCTAACAGACATTAAAATCACCATCAAGGACCATATTTATAACACCTGTCAGCAATTGTGGAATGTGAACGACTCAAAGCTTAAAGAAATCAAACCTCTAGTGAGATCAAAGCTACCTCTTCCACGGGAAAGAAAAAACCAAATTATTATCAACCGCCTCCGTATTGGTCATACAGCATTGACGCATCCACACCTCGTCACAAAAGAAGAACCACCAAGATGTAATTGTAACATACAACCTTCCTCTAGCCATATTCTAACAAGCTGTCCACAGTATACCATCAAGCCAGAACGATAGCGCAATTACCTAAACAAATTGAAGATTCCCTAGTTTAAAGAATGGACAATGTGATAAACTTCCTAAAGAAAACTGATTTATTCAACAAAATTTAAATAGTATGTTTGTATTTAATATTTTTGTATTATATTACACTCCCGCTAATAACCCTAGCGGTTGTTGCGGTAAATAGATGAAAAAAAAACCTGATAATTTTTTATTCAAGCATGTTGTCAGTAAAAACTGCAGTCGGTTATTTTCATATTTTGTTAAAAGAGCCCGACTCCGAAGGAGGAGGGCTCTTTCGCCAAAATATGAAAATAAACTCATGCATTTATTAAAAAAACATGCTTTCGTAAAAAATTATCGGTAATTTTGATGCACTTGTGTAATTATTTCCGATTATTTTTTAAACAATCCTGTCAGCCAATCGTAATGAGAAAAAAATTCAAATTGACCAATAGCATCAAAATTACACTGATTATTTTTTTTGCTAGTCAAAATCTGACATTTTGGTGGTTTTAACCAATAGTCATATATACATTATTTTAGCCAATCATTCTGTATTATACTGATAATTCTGCTTTTTCATCGATAATACCTTGTTTACATTGAAACGTCAAAAATTTTAATTTTAATTTGTCATTATTGACAGCTAAAAGTGCTTCGAAGTTTATTGAAAAATGAACACAAACCGATTCAATGCCTCGTCCTAACGGACTCGTGATTTTATCAATCGGTTTGTTTTCATATTTTTGCCAAATAAACAAGTTTTCGTGGAGAAGAAAAAATTATCGATAAAATTTGAGGCACTCGTGGTATTGCCTTTGATAATTTTGCTTTTCACGTCTTAACAAAAAACTCTAGAAATTTAAATTTAAATTCATCAACGCTTTGTTATTAACATAAATTACGACGAAAGTATTAAAGTGCAATTTTTAGTTTATAGATAAGTATTTCGAGAAATAAATCTCAAACTACGACCTGCCCAAATATTAGATTTCAAGTAAGAGCACCAGTGATGTGAATAACAACTTTAATGTCGTAATTTTGAAATTTTTGTGAATTCAGATAAATATAATAGTTATTTACGTAATTAGTGGGATATGGACATCATTATCGCACGCATGTGAAGTCACATAAGTGCGTTAATAATTCCTATCACACGTGTTACGTACAAAATTTTATCTACAACTGTTTATTAGTATTATTAACAGTACCTATAATATAAAATTTGAAAAAAATTTCAATCCAACGTATTTTTAATAATATTGACTGCAAACATAAGGTACTGTGTATCATATTTTATGACCATAGCAACAAAGACAAACAAGGCTGTGAAAAAAAAAATAAATTAGTTATGTCATCAAATTTTCAAAGTTGAATGAACAAAAATCTATAAAAATGAGTTCAAGCGAAGAAAATCTCCTTTCGGAAATTGAAAATGCAGCTTCCAGTGTTATTTTAAATATTTAATTCTGGTATTAATATGTTTCTAGATTCTTATTACCACACTAGTGCGGTAATATACGTCATTATGACATTAAAAATAGTGTCAAATCGTACCCGTTACATGACAGTTGTAGATAAAATATTTAAACACACCTTTTTATAACTTTTCCTTTTATTTTCAGTGAAATAAATTTAACGGCTACTAAAATGCGGATGTGATACATTAAAAATAATTCCAGTAGTGCTCATAATATTTTTACCAATACTAGGTCGTATAGATAAATGCATTCCTGTTCCGCTCAAAATTTTCCTTTAATCTTTCAGAATTACATTTTCAATCTTCTGGCAAGCTCTCTTGTAATTTCTTAGTAACTTTTTATGGTTAATCTTGCTGTATCTCTTCTCGAATTTTATACATAGCGGGAATTTTCTAATAGGTTTTCAATTCCAACTTTATAATTAGAGAAAACTCCGTTCCTACAACTTAAACTTTTCTTTAAGCGATTTAAAGATTTTTTTCTTCTTTCGAGTAATAGTTACTGGTAGCTCAAGATTCTATCAAATTAATGAGAGTTAACATCATCTTCAGTCAACGGTAAGAGTAGAAATAAGTTTCAAGTGGTTGTTTCTTTATATGGTTTATTTACCATAAAAAAACGAACGTTATTATTAGTTACTTTCCTTTTCATCAGAATAAAATGAAATATACACGGTGGTGTTTTCTCCAAGCAGCTCGGTTGAGTTGTGGAATAAAAGACAAAACTATAAGATAAATTCAGTCAAGAGTGGAGTATTTATATTTGACGTTCAACTGTCACATACAAAAATCTGAAAACACCGAACTTGACAGGCCAATCAGTATCAAGAGCATAGAGACTCATGTATTTTATTAGAAAATAGTCCAGTAAATGAAGGGACAATGCTCCTGAAAAGTCCCTGAAGACTTCACTTTGGGCTCAATTTGTAGGTCACGGCAGATGTTTTTAAATAAGAGAAACTTAACGCGATTGAGTTTACTGAAGGAGGGAAAATGGCCCCCTAAACCCTGGAAAATGGGTTTGTCGCTAATATTTGGCTCAATATGCGAATTAGGGAATTTTTTTTGCATATAAAAATGAAGATCGTCTTATTATCTACAAAAATGGTCCCGATCATTTTTTTCGAAAATTCGATAGTTATCAAGATAGTGTGACCTAAAAGTCTCCTCATTTCAGCTGCTGCTCTGCTTGTAGGAATTCTGCTGTCTATGCATAAACTTGTAAGCGGTTCCATAACTTGGCAAAAAAATTGACATTTCCCGATGATTCAAAGTTCATCACAATGGAAAGACCCGTAGCTATCATTCCATGTGACTTGCAGCTCGTTCTTACTTGACAAAAATATTTTAAAAAGCAATCAAAGTTGAGTTTGAGATTATTTCATTAATTTGTTTCTATTTTTTTGGAACTTCAGTTCTTTACGTCAGGTTATGTTTGAGCGACCGGGGGTCGCGACGCAAAAGATCTGACCGTTACGTTATGTTACGTTGCTTCGTTATGTGTCTTGCTTGTGTGCGTGTGCTCTCTCCTGAGTCTCTCTCTCGTTTACAAAGCAGCGATTCATATGCTTCAGCCGGGAATCGAACCCGGGCCGCCCGCGTGGAAGGCGAGCATTCTACCACTGAACCACAGATGCTATATCAAAATTCTATGCAAAGCTGGTATTCGCAGTGCTGGTGATTTACTTGAATTTGTTCGGATACATTTTTACTATTATTTCCATAATTTTTTTTGCGCGATTGATCTTTTTTGTTTATTTACAGCATCGGTTGTCAGGACGGTAGGTTGTATTTACTGGTTTCTAGGTTTAACATGTCGGTAAAGTGATTTACTTACCGTTCAGAAGTCGAAAAGTAATAACTAGCATAAAAACAATTTCACCAAAATGCAAAACATATTTTAAACTGATCGAGAAGTATAAATGTCACTTTTGACATTTCGTTCAATTCGAAGAAATTTAAATTATTTTATTCGGAATTTATTTCAATAAGATCGCGCAAAAAATATAAGCATCTCTAACGTTAAGGGTAATGACAACGTTTGCATGTAGATTAATTTCGTAAAATTGGACAAAATGATATGAGGATTAAGGGGTCTAGAACTTTTACTTTTCGAAATACAGGGTGTTGAAATTTTGAAAGCTTGAATGTTTTAATTCGATAACTTTAAAATGGATGGATAAATTGATTTGACATTTGGCAGGCTGTTTTTAAATGTAAAAGGGCATATTTTGATAGAAATAGTAGTTTATGCAACTAGTGTGGATATATTTGAGCACGACGCTGTAGGCGGAGTGCTCAATCGTTCAAGTGCGATATGGACAATCCTCACGAGTCGAACAGGGTATTTTTTCTACGACCCACTTAAGAAAAAATCTAGAAAATTTTTATGAACTGTAATATAACTTCAAATTGAAAATTTAACAATTCAATTTTATGTTTCCACTAATTTTTTTGTGGTAAACGTACAGTTCTTGACACAGTACAGTCGGACTCCCTCATGAAAAGTACCGTACCATTATCTATAATAATGAATATGCTAAATATTTCAAACGTCTACCTTACTGAGGAAACTTTTAGGTCTCATCTCGATAACTATCGTGAATAATAAAACGATCTTCAATTTTTATTTGAGAAAAAATTCTCTAATTCGCATATTTATCCAGATATTAGCGAGAAACCCGTTTTCTAGAGTTTAGGGGGCCATTCTCCCCCCCTTTTTCGGAAACTCAATCGCGTTAAATTTTTCCTCGTTTGGAAACACATGCCGTGACCTACAAATTCAGCCCAAAGTGAAGTCTTAAGCGACTTTTCAGGAGCTTTCGATATTTTCAGGTGTTCAGTTACTGAAGCTGACATTTACTAATTTCATAGCCTTTTCGAATTTGGCTGAATACGATCCTGATAGTTTTATTCATGAAATTCAAGGTTGGCTATATGTCAAAATAGCAAATGAAATGAACGACATACCCAGAACCCGGATATACGTCACAAACGATGACGCGCACCAAATAGGCTATTGAATGTACTATATCGATAATCTGAACTTGACTAGAGATCCCGATTGGTTCATTTGACATGTGCTTGAAATAGTCAGAATGATTTTGACAGGTCTAAAAACATCATATCCGTCTGAGAGACTGAATTAAATTGTCCAATATATTCAAACCGAAAATAATGAATATTTATGGAGAAAAGAATTTTCCGTACTAAATCATAAAATTGATCGATAAGAAATACTCTCAAGAGTATTAAATTTACAGAGACGGCAACAAACATTTGAAGTGGTGCAATTTCCCTATTGCAATAAAATTGTTGACGAGATTATGGCAAGATTGCTTTTTAAGTATCATTCTCTCTCATAAGTATTCATAAATCCATTCTCAGTTAAAATCCAGCGTTATTCAATGGTGAGGATTATAACGGATATTGTTGAGCGGAGAGATTTAAGAAGACGTCGGAACTATTTATGGAGGCAGAATAAAAACTTGATGTAATTATTTTTCAAACAATGACTTATTTCATTATATTAATCTGTAACTGTCAGAGTCGGAGCTTCCTATATGGACTCTGTAAACCTTTTGATGTGAGAACAGGTGTCCTACGAGGCGAATGTTATGATCAATAAAAGTATTATTATGATCATCCCAAGTATACACTTGCTCAGCCCTTGCTGGTAATGTTTACCTAGCCTGCGTAAACGCAAATGGGATTAGGCTCAGAAGTCACATATTTAGAAATCTACGCCCCTATTTTCTCTGCATGCCACATCTGTCCTATTTCAATTGCAAGATCGGTGTATTTTGCAATTTTCTCGTTGTATTTGTCTAGAATATTGTTGTTATTGGGTATAGCAACTTTCACTAGAAGAACCGATTTAACTTTTTAATACACAAATACAATATAAGGCCGGTTATTCGTCACTCGTCTATCAGTGATAATTGACCTATAGCAGTATAACTAAAATCAGCATTCTCTAGAACAGAATGCGGATGGTACTTGTAATAAGGCGTGTAGGTGTTAACTAATTCAAATTTCAGTTTAATTTCAAATTTAACGAAAGGCATTGGTTCAATATTTATTTTTCCCCCTCAGTTCTTATCCAGTGAGCGTTGTATTTATGTTTGACAGTTTTTGACTAAAATAAAGACCAGTACTCCGTCACTTCATCTTTAGTATTTTCATCATCATCATTATATATAGCTTATTAATAATTCTATTGCAAATTCAACTGATTTACAGATTTATTATAAATTGCTAGGTTAATATAAAAAATATGCTCAGGCCAAAAAAAGTAAAAACACAAATAAGTCAACCCTTTTCAATAATTTCGTCCGTGTTAAATGGACTTTAAATAAGCCTCTTGAAACAATCTGTTCGTGCGCCCATGGTAAATGCGGTATTTCAACTAGTAAATTAATCGTCTTCAGAAATTTGATTGTACTCCCATGGCAGAGAAGAATTTTTACAAAACAAACCCTCTCAATAATTTTATAATACAACCACAGTACCTAAGTGCGAGGTTATAGAAGTTTTCACTTCAATCAATAGATCATTCCAGAGCCCATACTTGACATATGCGTCTTTGGTCTGGTGGACAAGACGACACAAAAGAATGCAATGATGAGACTGGGCAAGGTGCAAAGACTTGCTTGTCTCAGTATTGCAGGGTGTATGAGAAGCACGCCAACGGCAGCACTATAAGCCTTTTTTGGCCTTCCTCCATTACACTTCGTGATAATGGGGGAGGCAAGGATGGGACTATTTAGGCAGCAAAGTAACCTGAGCAACAAAATAGTTAGATCAGGACACATATCCATTAAGGATATCAAAAGTGGAGCCATTTTGGATATGAAAACAGACTATATGGCCACTAAACGTCTCCCAGTACCAAATATGAGGTAGGAGCACCTCACAGAAAGGACTGACAAGACCCAAGCAGACTGAAGTTTCCCCGAGGAGAGACCTGGTACACCGACGGGTCACAGACGTGGGAAGGGACAGGAGCAGGGGTGTATAGTGAAATGAGAAACACAAGATGCTCCATCTCACTAGGAGAACATACCTCTGTATTTCAGGCAGAGACTAGAGACTTATGCTATCCTAGAATGTGTCAGAATTAACAAACATAGGACTGACACTCATAGGATAAACATACTAACTGACAGCCAGGCAGCCCTTGCAGCTTTAAACAGCCGCAAGTTAACATCAAGACTGGTAGAAGAATGCCAGAAAGAACTAAATGAACTAGCAGACCACATTGAAGTAAGACTAGTGTTGGTGCCGGGAAACAACGGTATTTTTGGAAATGAACAAGCTCACGAACTCGCGAGAAGAGGTTCAGCAACAGCATAATATGTTGGAACAGAACCAGCTATTGGGACCACAAAGAAGGTAGTCCGAGCGCAAATCAAAAATAGGTACAAAGCCAACATAGACTTCAGTGGAGGAACACTTCAAAGCAGGTACACAGTAAAACCTTGTGTGTTTCCGCATGTGGTGTGAAGCATTTTAGGAAATTCTAGTTTTTAGTGGAGTGAGTTGGTTTTCAGACTAACTTTGAACCACTTAATGATCACTGCATATCTGTAACCAAGCTTACTTTGGAGGAATATAATATAGATATTTGACTTCATTACTAATTCAATTAATTAAAAACATTTGATAAAACCAAAGTAGTAAGTGTTCTTACAATAGTATATGATATAGTATATATATATATATATATATATATAATAGATATGAAAAATCACTTTCGCACGAGTAATGTACAGTATTTTTCCTACGATCACGTGATAATTTCAACAAATAATGTGTAATCAACATCTGACATATTAATACACAAAATATTACAATTAAAGTCAACATAATTGATTTCAAAATTAACAATAACTATCAATAGTGACAAAAATTCATGTAGTTTAACTTAATAATATAGGTAGGTTATTTACAATTATTAATTAGTTGGATAATTATAGAAATTGAAATTATTATTGTTCATCATACTTCATACATACTTATCATGAATACCTTCCAAGACGATTACATTTTCCTACTATTATAACAGGTGATTTGGTTTAGTTGGTACAACATCGGACTGATTGACTGACGAAGAGTACGCGGGTTCGATCCTCGACCGCGCCCTAAATTTTTTTTAATCAAGAAAGTGACAAAAATTTAGTTTTTCAAATAGATCGCTTCAAATTTAGATATTACATAGGTAAATCTAATTAAAAATTATATATTTGACAGCTTGCCAGTGGTCAAATTCATTTGACAGCTTTTTTATCCGTACACGTACGGATAAGTTTTTTTCCGTACGCGTATGAATAAAGGCCACTTTCCATAGAACTAGACAGTGCGATATATGTCACTTTCCTATGTGATCGTAGGAAAAATCTATTTCATTTTAAAACCAATAATTTTCATTTTCACTAATTACCTATACAATTTTGTGTGCTAGTTGTTTCATCTTGTACTTAGTTCTTGTTATAGGTATTATTGTGAAAGAATAAATATGAATATTATGATTATTTCATTTTCTCCACTACTAGCTGTGAAGTGTACAATTATTGCATCTTCAAGCCAGCTGAGAAGTTGAATTTCTCTATTGGTGGTCAAAATTTTTTTATCGCCAACCGTCAGTAAAGCCATCAATTATCAGACTGATTTCCGGAAGTAAACAAACAGTTTACCTTCCTTTACTTTATCTGCCGCATTTGCGTCAGGTAAAGTGACATATGCGGCAGGTAAAGTATTTTGACTTTGATATTACTCGAAAATCTGTCAGTGTCACGCTTCTCCCTATTACGGATCGATAATAGTTTTCTTGTGATTTATTTATAACAAATTATTGTTGGAATTCCTTTGACTTCAGGAATATATGCTTCAGGGTGTACCTTCAGTTTAAATATAACAAATAATAAGTGGATTTGTTCTATATGTTTGCTGTTTACTTTGTAAAAAATTAATACGGTAGCATCGCAATCACACTAATTAATTATTTTAAACATTTAGAACTTAACAAAACAGCAATTTATTAGATTGTAAAAGATTTTCAGAAGCCAAAAACACTCCCTAGCCAGGTTGCTCTATAATGTCACTGTCTCTGTCACTGTCACTGTCAATACAATTATGTTTGTAGTATCGATTGTTATGGGCAACGAGCGTTTTCTCTCTTCTCAAGAAACGTCAACTTTTCGTTGTAAATGGTAAGCGAAAAAGCCTACTTTTCAATGTGATTGTAGAAAAACCAATTTTCATAAAATAGTTTAATTGAACCTGTTCGAAATGATACGCTATGTGCATTGTACTTGCCCTAATTTATGTTGCAACCAAAACATTGTATAGGAATAGATATAATAATAATGTGTGAAGGCTGATCTAGTTTTCATACGTCATTGGTTGATCCTTTAGAGGCAACAAGCCAGCTTCGAACTCGTCAACACATAAGAGAGAGATATAAAGTGGGGGGTTTATGCTGCCTTTCTCTAATAGCTATATATACACAAACAAAGACAGAAAAACCTTTGATCGTCTGTCTCTTTTTCTCTTACTGGAATTAAGACAGGCATTCACACCTACGATTATTTCACTGATGTGAACTAGAATAGTCCCAAGTCAGTTGTATAATAAACGTCGAAATAGTCAGAATTTTTGAACTATATTAATGTACCTAGTTGCCATATAAATTTATAATTTATATGGCCATTTATATTTATAATTTGGATGAGCCCTACTGTATGTAGACGAGATGAGGATACCACAGAATTTGAATGAAAGAACCTCCTAAGATTTACATGAATTTATTGGGTCCTGAGCTGATATTATAAATCAGCTTAAAGTCTGAAGTCCACTGAAAAATGTGACTATTCTCAATAAGGAATTCGGAGAATTTATAATCAAAAGATATCGCAGATTAATTATAATCGAGTTTTTTTAAAATTGTCACAATGTCCATATTTCTGTTGGTGCAAGACAGAAATGGATTGTGATTTTAGTGACTTCTTGACTCTTAGAGCTCTCGGATGGAGAACATATACCCTGTACTGATGAGGTGCAAATACACCGAAACCGTATATCTACTAATTGAAATTGAAAATGTAATACATTGTTCGTGAGATAGTTTGGTCTAAGGTGAAGAAAACCAGCTTTAAAAATTGGTCGACGACGTCTCAACATTAACTGGTATATTATTAATAAATTAACTTATAATTTTGTTACTAAAGTTATGATAATGACAAAGAAACAACAAGAAGACCTCAAAATTTTTGAACGAAAAATACTAAGAATCATATTAGGACCCAAGAAAATAACTCAAAATGAATATAGGAAAAGAACAAATGAAAAACTAAACAAAGACATCCAGAGGGACATCATAAGTGTGATAAAAGAGCAAAGGTTAAAATGGTTGGGACATGTGTGGAGAGCAAGCCCAAACACCACAATTTATGCGATGACTGAATGGAAGCCAAGTGGCAAAAGAAAAAGAGGGAGGCCAAAATCAACGTGGCTACAGGAGGTTATAGATGACATAAACTGTCTAGGTATCTGAAACTGGAAGGCGAAAACAACCGACAGGAAACAGTGGAGGAAGATAAATAACTCAACTATCATCCCTTGTAAATTAACAAATAATTATCCAGTGCCCCTCGTATATCTACCAATATGAATGTTCATGGCTACTTTGTTTTTAACTGAAAAAGATTTATTGGATTTATGAGCTAAAATTCATAATTGTAAAAATCACAACATTCCGTATCTTTTTTTATTAAATGTTGATCCTATCTTGCATTTATGGCCCATCAAACATTAATTTTTGTTATTTTATAGTTATCATAATCATATTACCCTGTAAGCGTGCGCGTTTCTTCTCTCTTTAATTTGACAGCTGTCACGTAACGTACACAAAACGTCAAACATGCTTTTATTGGTCATTGAACTTTAAAAACTTAAACGATTATACTCAATTTAATATTACCTATCCATATTGATTGTATACATATTTATAGGAGAGCCCCCGTATGGATAACCTTTCATTTAAAGGGATCAATTATTTGTCTGTAGGTAAGAGTTTGAGTAGTAAATGTTTATTTTTAGAAAACTATTTCATGAGATGTAGTGAGTAATCAATTATATCAACAGTAATGATTACTTTAATAAATCTATAATCGAGGTAGGTATCTAATTTATATGAATGGGTTTTGATATAATGTGTTACTCACATGCTTAACAGAGGTTTAGGTCAATTTTCTCTGGATCCATATGAGAGTGAATAATATTTGGTTAATAATTAATGTGGAAAGCAAATTCTTTTAATACTGTGAGTACCTCCAGGACAATAAAAAATGTGCTATATTCAAATATCCAAAGTGCTTGTGCTTATTATTTGCTATTATTTCCAGAAAAAAAACTTACCTGGTGTAAAAAAACGTCGAAATCAAATTTCGGAATGAGTTTTAACGCCGAACAACCTGAAAGAAGCACGGTAGCCAACTTAATGCCACAAAATACTACAGAAAACGTGATATAACCAAAACGAAACCGCGCATGTTAGTCAAATATACGTTCTGTCCTTTCGTAAATGTTCGATAAGGGCAACATTTTCACGAATGGGTCTGATCTTGATCTGCTGTATCCTATGTGTCCAGGATATATGGGTAAGAGGGGTTAAGACTTCCTGTTTTTGATTCGATTACGTCATACGTATGAGGTTAATATTTTTAATTTTTCAAAAACATTTTCCTATAATTTTAAAAAAAAATTATGTAATTGACAGGTCGGCCATATTGTTCTGGGTCCTCGTGTCATATTCTATTTAGTTTTCATTGTTTAAAATTAAAAATTATTTAAAATGCCATCTTTTGTGGTGTTATCAGGTGTGGGATGTGGGGAGCGAGAGATATGGTATCTTTTTTTCTATTTCCTGTTGTTTTATCGAAGCAAAGTGACTATCTCATTGTGTACCTAAATCTGCTGCTTTTGAATCACCTAGCTCATCTGTTGTTTGCTTTTTGCATCGTCTGACATTTTGATTATCATTTAATTCAATTCAGAAACGGTTTACTGACTGCGCCATGTGCTATTTGTGAAGTTAATCATTAATTATTTAAATAAAATATATATTACATTGACATTGCTCTACAAAGTATGTCTGACAACCAACGGACTTACACCAACTTACACCACATGTCAAAACACATCAACTTCAACTCTAACTAATCGGAGAACCCAGCAATAATATCGCCGACCTGTCAAAGTCAGGTGTTCTGGAAAGGACTCTAGGAGTGCGATTGAAATCACCCTGGGCGTCACACCGAGTGCACACCAGCCGTTCGAAAATTAATTATTATAAGCTCTGGTTGACTTTCACATTAGTTCGAAAATACCCGGGGTGTCACCCAGAATCGTGAACATTAAATTCCAGTTAGTTTATGATGAAAATGGCGAAATATCTATTTTAGGTTATAATCATACACCTGGGCTGCGTTCGAGAAGCTGGTTGTTGGTGTGAAAATTGTTTTAAGGAGTGGGGGTAAAAACTCACTTCGGTGTGCTAAACTAGCTCTAGGTTTTCGAACGGTGATGGAGTGTTTTGTTTCAAGGTTATGTTTGTTCGGTTGTTGACAACTTGACAAATCAAATAGACCTATCCAAGATGCTGTCAAATGATTTTCAAAATGGCCGCTGGTAGACACACAAATCTTTTGTTATGATATTATTGTATGTGAAATCTGTTTAGTTCGGTCAATTTACTCGTCTTCTGTGGTCTTCTTTAATCTAAAGGTTCAGTTCTTTATTGTATTGTGATTAATTATAAATAATTCAGTGTGAAACTAGAAAATATGCCTATATTACTTGAAAATATTTGTATGCTGACAAACTCTTATAAGCATTGGTGTAAAAGCTGTGTGTCAGGACCAAATACGACACTATGTGGAAATAAGTCACTGGTGGAAAGTCCACTTCTTGAGTTTCTTCAATAGGAGCAGGGTTATTCATGAGTGTGTAAGGATCAATACCCTGAATAACTCTTATCTTTTCCTTGTATCTTATGGCAATTTCTTTACAGTCACTCTCTAACGTCAATAGATAATCACTTTTATTGGAACAAGCCATCATTTAAACTTAAACACGTATAATAGAAAAAAAAAAACTATTAACACAACTATGCACCTATGCAAAACGCAGGTAAATGATCTTTTTTGTGTCTACCAACGGCCATTTTGTATGTCAGATGGTCACGTGTTCTGGATAGCCTTATTGAAAATATATCCATTCAAATATTTGCCTGAATAAGTGAATAAGTTTCAGGGAAACTAAAATATTCACTTATGATTTTTTTTTCATCAGTAGATGGCACTGGACAAAACCAAAACGCCAGGCAAATAATCACTTATGATTTTAGAATTGTAATTTGGTAGTTATGTATTATTTTAATTATCTTTTTTATTATAAGCAGTCTGATAAAGCTTTTTAAAATGCCCACTAATATCTTGTTCAGTAGTAGGTTGTGGTTATAATAATGAAAGGATTGAATTGAATTTTTGTTTCTTTGATGTCTACTAGCTATAGGCAATTCCACATTACGTCATATGACAGATGTCCTAAGGACAAAAAGCGTTCTTTGAACAGCACGTGGTTATTATTAGTTATCTTGATCGTGTATAAGTCCATTTGGTTTCAATTTAGTATTTCGACGTTAGTTTGATTGCTTTGAGCTTCCTTTCTTTCATAAATACTGTGCTAAAGTGCCAAAACAAGACTGGTACATCACACTGCTGCCAGGACGTAATTTTTTTCTGTTACCTATAGATTGATGTTCCCTTTTTTAAACGGAAACATCAATTCCTGTTTCCCATTGTTGTTAAATATTGATGGAAATTTATGAAGAGATATTTCAACATAGAGATACTACAGATAGAGGCAACAAGCCAGCTTGTAAAAGAAAAATAGAAAGTAGGAGGTTTAAGCTGCTTCTCTCTAATAGCGAGACAAAAAAACCTCTGATCGTTTGTCTCTTTCTCTCTCATCGGAGTACAGACGAGCATTCCCACTTACACAGCGCCCTAGGGCTTGTTGCCTTTATCTGTAGTATCTCTATGTTGAAATATCTCTTCATAAATTTCCATCAATATTTAACAACAATGGGAAACAAGAATTGATGTTTCCGTTTAAAAAAAGGGAACATCAATCAATAGGTGACAGAAAAAAATACGTCCTGGCAGTAGTGTGATATACCAGTTTTGTTTTGGCACTTTAGAACACTATTTTTAAAAGAAAGGAAACTCAAAGCAATCAAACTAACGTCAAAAGTACTAAATTGAAATCAAATGGACTTATACACAATCAAAATAACTAATAATAACCACGTGCTGTTCAAAGAACGCTTTTTATCCTTAGGGCATCTGTCATATGACGTCACGTGGAATTGCCTATAGCTAGTAGACATCAAAGAAACAAACATTCAGATAACAAGCAAGAAAAATTAGAATTCGGTGGCATAAGGAGGGTGAGGCACAACAAGTACCAGCTTGTATAGGACCAATGTTGAAAAAGCAATTTTCGACTTAACCCCCCAATAGGTATCCAACCTCGTATTTTCCGCTGTAAAGTGGCGGTGCCTCTAGTAAAACATCGAAAACAACCAGAGCGCCGCATATTGATTTTCCCGCCCTTATTTTCGTCTTTCTCTGCTAAATGAGCTATAAATTATTACGCTTTCTCTCGATCTCTCGCTAACCTTCTTCCTTTTTCTTTAACTTCGAAAGGTTCAAGGAAAAAAGTGTTATGCTATTGGTTTAGATCGGTTTTAAAATTGTCCGACATAGGTAAACACAACACCGGTGTACTGCAGTCGATTCCGGCGAAATTAAAGGAAAGGGAATCCCTTAGGTAATTTTGAATGTATGTTAGAACCTAGAAACCTCTTTACGTTAACATATCAGGTATGTCTGTATACAGTTTGTGATAATAAAATGTTGTTTGGTGTATGAATTTTGCAAGTTGCTTTAAATTGAGAAAAATTATTTAACAACGAAGAACATAATAGGTATTGTTTGAAAATATTTCATTTTAAAATAATTTTTTTTCAATTTATTGATTCTGAATAAATAATATCTACATCTACAAATAGTGTGATTCAAATACGTTAATTTTCAACATAAAGACATTTTCTTCCTGACCAAGAAAATGTTTAATTTGTGAAACCGGTGTTATACAGGGTGACTAGTATGAAGAAACTCCTCTATTTCTGTTATTATACAAAAAAAGTTATACATAAAAATTGTAGCTTCAAGCGTAATATTTTAAAATAAATTATAATGTTATAGGGTGTTCCCAATGTAGTATTGAAGATAAAATGTTTCAAAAGCACGTAAATATTCAAATATCAATAAAAAAATAAATAAAAGCACAATTATAATTAAAACCTTATTGACCGATCTTACCAAAATGACAGAAGAAGCTCTAGATTGCCAAACTGAAAATTCATAAACTATTTTACTTATGGCATTTGCAGAATATGAAATATTCTAACCGAAAAAAAAATTGTGAGCTGGACCGAGGGTTGGTCATACCTATCCTAAATGCTTTCTACTTTAGTATTATGTTCTAAACAGATAGTACTCATAATAATTATTCGTAGATATTTAGCAATTACTATATTTTTGTTAGATAGATTTTGTATAATGTAAGGAGAGTCTTGTATTTATACAGGGAGGTCCATAAGTAACGGAACAAAGTGGAAATGGAAGATTCTTGGCCTATAAATATTACAATCTGAAGCAACTTCCTTTAATAAAATATTGATAATAAAAAATTTACAGAGTGGAAAAGTTGAATTGTCAAAAATGTTTTTTCTCGGTAAATTGGAAGATTTTTAATATACAAACGTAAAAATTTGAAGATAGGGGTTTTAACGCCCGGGAAATCATAATATGTTATCCATACCCATGTATTTTCTATCTATATATTGAAAATTTCAAAACAGCTTCATTTTTACGACAAAAATGTATGTCTATCATTAGTCTCAAAAGTTACTGGTTTTCGAGATATTCTCATATTTAAACCCCCCTTCATAATTAGCATCTCATTTATTAGCACAAAAATAATAATGTTAGTAGTCGCTTATGTTAGCAAATTTATCAACTGCTATAATATAGCAAGGGCATTGACATTTTCCCAAGCACGTTGCTTTCAGGTAGCAACCCTCCGCCTTCGGAGTCGGGTTGTTACCAAGGAATACGCTTTCGAAATCTATGACGATATTTTTGCTAATTACTACGTACTAGCATTATTATTTTTGTGCTAATAAGTGAAATGAAAACTATGAACGGGGGGTTAAAAATTCGAATATCTCGAAAACCAATAACTTTTGAGACTATAATGATGGGTATACCTTTTTGTCGTAAAAATGAGGCAATTTTAATATTTTCTAATAAATAGTTGGATATACCATTAACGATGAATAAGTTAATCGCACCAACAACATAGCTTTTGTGGCGCCCTCTAGAAAATACATCGAAATGGATAACTTATTATGATTTCCCAGGCACTAGAACCCTTATCTTCAAATTTTCAAGTTTTTATATCTAAAATGTTCCAATTTACTGAGAAAAAACATTTCAACTTTGCCACCCTGTATCATGCTTATCATCAATATTTTATTAAAAGAAGTTTTGCGTCACTTTGTAATATTTGTAACGGTCCATTTCACTTTGGACCATTACTTACAGGCCACCCTGTATATATAATTCACTAATGTAAGTTTTCCCATTAGATATTTAATTGTTGATGAAAAAGGAGAGAAAAAAAATACAGGGTTTCACAGGAGTTCGTACCAAAAACTTGGGAGGTGATAGAAAGACTAAAAATAATGATGGTATTTCATATAAAATTTTTCCTTTACGCCCTTCGTTAACGAACTATAGGGCTCTAAAGTTGAGAAAGAAAAATGGTTTTTTATTTACAATTATTAAATGGCTGATTGGAAATTGGTAATATTTTAACCGTTAATAAACACCATAATTGCACACTTTTTGGCGTGACATACAAGTCTACAACATACTTGTGAACTCGGGTACCGACTAATTTTAATGGTGGATGCCCAATTTTTTTATCAAGTAAAACTTTTTTCAGTTATAAATGCAATAATTGGCTTTTGTGAACATTTTAAGAGATATCAAGTCCTCTTGTGACATCTGACATTATGTCGCACTGCACACCTATTGGCACATTCACATTTATTTTGAATGTACGATTACAGGAAGCATCCTGTATTATTAGCAAATTATTAATAAATTGGAGTAATGTTTTTATGCCGTTTTGGCTTTTTTAATGTCGTTAATTACTTGGTTACTCGTTTTTTCTAATCTGCTAATGTAATGTAGTTATTCATTTTTCAGGGTTTTTTTGTTGTTGAATGACGTTGAGCGCCAATGGAACACTAAAAAGTCCAATGACGTTAAAAAAAATGATGTTAAAGTGAATAATGCAGGTTCTTGCCTAACTAACCAATAAATTTGGAGGTAAACTAAGCCAGTTCACAGGGCTTTGTTACCTTGTTGATGTAAAGAAAAAAGTTATTTTTTTAACAAAACTAGAAAAAAAAATGAGAAAGCAATTTTAGGGCGCCACTAATTTTCTTTCCTAAAAGAAAATTAGAAATAAAATCAAATTTAAAGGTCAGCTAAGTTTCTGTATAATAAATAAAACTAATTACGTAAAAAAAATGTATACAATTACGATTTTGAAAATACAAAAAAAATGGGTTAGTAAACAATAAGGATATATAAAAAAATACTTAGCACTAATACATATTTTTTTGGAAGTTGAAGTTGAACTGTAACTATTGATGTGCTTCTTTGGACTGCATACAGGAAACGGTAATTTAGGAAACTATGTTCAGGAAACTGTAGCTTTGGAATATTGTTGTGCAGGAACTTTATGTCTCCAAAAAAAACTTGTAACTATACAATAGATAAGAGAACTTCTAGAAACCTCTAGGTACTATTTGTCACCCAGGTATATTTATAGATATTCCAAGAACTATTTTAGGTATTCCATGTACTGAGTTCCAGGAAACTGTGTCCAGGAAACTGTGCTACAATAATTATTTCGGTATAAGTAAAAAAAAATAACAAAAAAATTTTAGCATGAGGATATCTGTCCAGCTCAATTGTTACAATATAAAAATTGAACCTAAGGATTCATCCTGGACAAATATAAGATTTGAATTGAAAAAAATAAGGAACAATAATATTAAACTAAAAATATCTATTATAAAACTTAGCTAGATAGGAGAGGAAAGGTATAACCATGTGGCTTCCAAAATGGGTATCCATTTAGTACCAAAAAAAATTACTCATTGAATATTAATATTGAATTTTGAAATTTTTAAAATATGAATGTAACAAGAGAAATAACATACCAGTAATCCAGATAGGAACTTAAAAAGTTACGGCTGCCTATTAGATTTTGTATAAATTGGAGTTAAAATAATTACTTGGACTACTGCACAGTTCCAACTTGCTATGTCAACAGACGATGAGAGAAGACCTGCCGATACCTTTCTCATCCGTATTTAAAGACCATTCGAAATTTTAAATTTCGCGGTAAAATACCTCTTGAATATTGATTTTTGGTCTACTAGTTTATTCCACCACAAATCATAAAAGTGAAATAATTTATTAAATATTTGAATGAAATATTTTTAGGTAATATATATAGACTATTCCACCAAAAATCAAAATTCTGAAGTCATTATTGTACATTTTTATTATCTGAAATGTTAACCAACAAAGTTAACCTTAAACCGTTAATGTTATCGAGATGTCACAAAAGGGCTTGATATCTCTAAAAATGTTCACAAAAGCCAATTATTGCATTCATAACTGAAAAAAGTTTTACTTGACCAAAAAATGGCGCATCCACCATTAAAATTAGTCGGTACTTGAGTTCACAAGTATGTTGTAGACTTGTATGTCACGCCAAAAAGTGTGCAATTATGGTGTTTATTAACGGTTGAAATATTACCAATTTCCAATCAGCCATTTATTAATTGTAAATAAAAAACCATTTTTCATTCCCAACTTCAGAGCCCTATAGCTCGTTAACGAAGGGCGTGAAGAAAAAATTTCATGGGAAATACCATCATTATTTTTAGCCTTTCTATCACCTTCCAAGTTTTTGGTACGAACTCCTAAGACACACCCTGTATATCGTTGATTGAAAAACTAATCAAAATAAAAATAGTTCAATAGATTTGAAATCACACTATTTGTTGAAAAAAAATTGCTGGTACTTACCAGAGTATTTCGCCATCTTCTCTTAATATATCACGTACAATATGGAGTTTATAAATGTTTCGACAAAAAACAGTTCCTTTCACTAAAATATGCATAATTTTATCCCGACCCGAAAAACTTTCTTTGAATTAAATGTATTTTAACAATTTTATAACACGTTCTTAATCGGAACATACCGACAACACTGATATGCGGAATTTATAATTCAATTTAAACATTTTTTTCACTTATCTCCAAAAAAATGTGAGGTTACTTGGAAATACATCGCTTAGAGTCCTCGATTGTTAACTGTGACCTTGAGAAGCTCAAGTGCAATAATTGTTTAGTAAAAACTAACAATATTGGCTAGTCATAGATTAGAGATGTTGATATTCATTACTTTTGAGTATTCGGCACGAATATTGGTATAAAGTAACCATTAATGAAATATTCTGTTACTTAGTCTGTGGGATAGCGCATTTCCACCTTTCTTCTTCTTTAATTATTAGTAAGTGTTATAAATAACTAGAAAGATCGAAAAATTTAACTGGAATCAATTTTTTTCGGAATGTAATATTATCCACCCCTATAATCATTTTCCTGAATAATGGAATAAATTCCGCTACAGCTAGGGAGCGCTCAAAATTGGAGTCATTTCCAGTTCTGCCCACACAAAAAAGATGTGGCAGTCGAAATTGTAGGAAATCCTGTGCCGTATAAAATAATAAAAGTGGAGGAGTGGAGTGGAGGATAAAATTGTTAAGCCATATGAATTTTTTTCTATTTAACCGTATATTTATAAAAAATCCCGATACCCATCAAATTTAGATTATTATAAATTGACATTCTTCAACGGAAAAATGCGATCCCTACCTTTAACTCCCTTCAAATAAAAGGTTCAACCCGCAATTTTTTGAGTAGGAAGTATAGGCTTGTGATATCTCGTTTAAAAGGTCTCTCCATTCTCTATTTAAAAATATTATCGTTTTCAATTTTATTGCAATAATTAAAACAGAATCAAATAAAATCAAATGGTTACCGAAATTCGCTATAATATACGGAATAGATATTTGCATAACAAGTCCCGAAAGTGATATTTTACGGTATGAGTAGGCAGTTTCCAGGGCGAGTCCTGGAAACCTTCCTTTTCAAATGTCAGTTTCCGTTTTATAATATTCTTTTTTGGATGTCTCAACACAAGTAATCATTATAGTTCTTTTTTTAATTTCTTGGGAAATTAAACCACAATATTTTTAAATTCTTTATTTCAATTACCTGCGTTATCAGGATAGCATCATAAGTTTTTATCCAGGTTTTCTTATGATTTATAATTTGAATAGTTGTTAATCGATACACATTTCAATACACAAAATCACAAAACTGAGTATACATATTTCAAAAACTTATATATATATATATATATATATATATATATATATATATATATAAAATCAAAAAAAGATAGTTGAGTCGATATCTAATTTATTCAGTTCG
>CAJUYH010001292.1:0-50407 GCA_910591685.1 Galerucella tenella | reverse complement strand
GATATACTGGAGAACTTATTTCATAACATCATCCAATGTCCATATTGTTTGTGGTTTAAAAAGTGACCAGGCAAAAAAACCTTCTTAGAAATTTATGGGTTCAAACAAAACCAATTTCTACTTCTGCGATGCAATATGGAAAAAAAATGAATCCATTGCAAGAACAAAATATAATTCAGAATAGCAGTCTATCATTAATGATTTATTAATTTTCAAAGGATAAACTTGTAATTGTGACGACTTATATGTAATAAATCCTGTTTCTGGTAAAACTTGTGTATTTTTGTGGTTAAATGTCTAAAAACAATAAATAAAAGCTAACATGTATTTATAGAGTAAGGTTTTTATCTTTTCTATTTATGATTTAACTAGGTGAATAAAATAAAGTGTTAACAGAAGCTCAATATGTTTAATTAGGTACACCTTCAATTATTGGTTTTGTATAAAATTCTTCAGCAATTTGGTATGGTATCTAATAATCCAAAAAGTTGCATAAACTACAAAATATGGTATCAAACAATTTTTCAAATACAGAATTTTATTTAACCAAAGGTTTTTCAAAATTTACAAGAAAGCACACAATACTGAAAATATTCGATATTATTGGTAACATAGTAATAGGACAACGATTACTTAATATTCTGTATAATTTAATCCTTCAATCGGCACGTTCAACATGAACTCTGGATTTGGCAATTTTTTTTGTCAGACATTCTTCTTCTGCTGTCGGTTTATCACTTTTCAAAAGAAATGGTGGGGTGATCACTTTAATTTTATATTATATCTTGAAGTAGGAAGCCCCTATCTGCTAATAGACAGTCATTTTCTTGCAGAAAGTTTTTCATATTGCACTGTGCAAACAGTTCACTATCAGATATGGAGCCTTCAAATCCTTCTCTATTTAATTTTGTTAGTGTGCTTGTAACTGGAGAAAGTATTTCATTGCTGCCTAAAGTTTCTTGCCATTTGTAATGTTATCTCGGTGGCATCCATAACCCCAAGAATTTTAGCCTCAAAATTTTTGAAGCAATAAGGAATGTCCTTTATATTTCTAGCTGCTAAAAATAAATCACATCTTAGTCCAATGATTTGATGGTAGATAAATTGAACCCAGGTAAAAAATATCACTGATTGGTATGATTTATTTGTATTACAAAAAAATGTCAATTCTTGTTAAGTGTATCCTCGTCTCAATCTTACTAGCACCAAACAACTTGTCTCATTTTGAATGAAAATTCTTCCCAACTCTAAGCTGCCTTTTATATTTAAATTGGTTTTTTAAGTCAATCATAAGATTTTCATCTAAGAATGAATATAGAGCTTCAAAATGTGAAGGGTTAGGTACCTAAGTCCAGTAAAGCATTTAAACATGGTAGTATTTCTTTTCAGGTTTTTATATGGAAAATAGTTTTCCCGATATGAGTATTTCTGTCCACAGTGAAGTTTTGAATATACTTGTACTATATTTTGTTTAATTTTTGGTAATATTGTTTTCGGTTCAGTTTGTGGTTGCGGTTGCATTACAAAATTGGTAGAGCTATAATTATGTTCCAAAATATTCGTAATGGGTGTAATTGGAGATGGCAAACTCTCAGAAAATTGATCATCAACAACTATTGGATGATCTGAGACAGTAGCAAGTTCTTGTACACAATTATTATCAAAATGTTCACTAATAATACCATTCTGTCTTTTATCATTCGTTCCGCATAACTAGTCTTACAATTATCTTTCTCACATACAAAAGAACAATTTGCTGCTTGCTTCTTTAACTCAGTCAAAAAAGAGTCTAATGATATTGTTGTTTCTGAAGCAAATGATCTCATCTTAAATAATTCCGCACATCATATAGTTATTTTCCTAACAAGTGCGGAAAGTGATACTTTCCCGCACGCGACTGCAGTTGACCCGAACGACGCGAAGCGGAGTTCGGGCAAGCGGTCAAGGGCGGGAAAGACACTTTACGCATGAGTTAGGAACATTATTTTTTCTACGACCGTATGAACAAAAAAGTATACCAAGCCATTTTTCAAGTTATTTTATTTCAACATCATACATATACAAAACTTCAACCAAAAACTATTATTATTATTATAAATATTAATATTAGAGATACAATTTGTTGCATTCTGTAAATTATTTAAAATTGCCGGTCCAGTGGAGTTATTTGGTGTTAACTGGTAACTGTTAACGTTGATGAGGATGGCATTGGTTGCAGGTCACATAAAGATGACGATGAAGGTGACGGCAACGGTTTTAAGTCATTTTTGTAGATGAAACAATTTTATTTGATATATTTTTCTTATATCAAACCCGGGTGGTTTGATAGTTGTTTTATGACACAACTTTAAATGTTGTACCTATATCAAAATATCTTCATTGTTTTATATTTTCAAACAATTAAAAATGCAACAAAAAGCCAGATGGACTATTTATTCACCTGTTGTAACAATAGTTATAACACCCGAAGTAAAAACTATCTAAAAGCTCAAAATTTGCATAATTTTACTTTCCCGCACTAGTGCGGGAAAGTGACACTTTCAAAACTAAAATACGTGCGGGAAAGTGGGTAAATATTTGCAATATTGACGAAGCTGTGACCAGGTTTTATGACTTGTTGTATAGTGGTATCCAATTATTTATACCAATGAAGTTGTTTAGGACATCTAATTACCCGAAGTGGTTTTCTCCAAAGTTGATAAAATTAATTTAACAAAAAAAGCAAATGCATAAACAATATAAGGAATCAGGAAACATCAAGAAATTTTCAAAGTAATACCGGTCTCCAGCAAAATTGGAGGCTTCGCCACAGTTTCGCTATATACGCTCAGCCTCCAAACATTGCTATCGACCGGTAAACAACCTTTACACCGCTCTTGATACTTATATACTATAGTTTTAGGTGAGATTTCGTGTTTTTATTTAATCTTTGATATAATTATATCTACAAAAGTTGCAGAGAAGGAAGGTTTGTATTGAGTGAAAAGTACAACAAGCGTTCAATTAACAGTTTAGTTTTAGATGATTTCGTGTTTTTATTTTATTTTCTATATAATTATATCTATAAAAGTTGCAGGGAAGGTAGGTTTGTATTGAGTAATATTTTAAATCTTTAATACCGACTTATTTTCTCTTTGATCTGCAATGAAAACAAAAAATAAAATAACAACCCCTTCCATAATATCTCTGATTATATAAGAATATTAACTCAGAATTGATGTCAGTTGATTTAAATAGAAAAAAACAGTTTTAAACTTGTTACTGACACAAAATTGAGCAATTGCATATATAATACAAAAACAATGCGAAACTAATTATTTTACTCGTTGCGACAGTTATAATTTTTTCCGCCAGAGGTCTATACTCCGCCCAATAGCAGGCGAAATCGTTTGGTACAGCTGATTGATTGAAATTGACGTTTATGTTTATGTATTGCAATAAAGTATTATTCTATGATGTATTGGCTGGGCTAAAGTTGTTTATTGAGTTTTATATATTTTCTTGGAGTTTTAATGCCTCATCCCCTCAAAAATTCCTATTATATTATGAACTAAAAAGCGACAAACGCATAAGATCGTTGCCGATCAATTGATACACAAAAAGACAAATATAATTGAGGGTAAGCTCCAAAAAAGGAAAATGACAGCTTCTTGCCATTTATAATAAAATCAACAGATACCATTATTACTACACAAAAAAAATAAAAAAAAAATCTTGAAAAAATACAAAGTTCTTTCCAACTACTTTTTTTGTTTACGAATAAAAAGAAAGACAAAAACTACGTTAGAAAAGGATAGAAAGCTACCAATTTCAATAACCGTGCTGCAGATCACAGACCACTTGTGCTGCAGATCTCGGTATGTGCTTTGACAGACCAAAAAGGGTACCAAAGTTACCGTGACGTCATCGTTTTTCGGAACGAAATCGATTGGTATGTATTTGACAGACCAAAGTGTAGTATCAAAGCGGGACGAAATCGCCTTAAAACTTAAAACTAATCATAGAACATTACCCATCACTGTTCTGATGATCCAAATCTATACAATAACTCTGGTATATACCACAGTTTTTTCGTAATTCGCTTAAAATCGCTTATAGTTGTAGGGTATTAGAAAATCTGCGGTGGTTCAGGAAGTCACTCATATGATGTGAGCCAGAGGCGATATCTCGTAATCTAATAGATTAGTAGAAAACGATAACTAGGTATCACTTTTGTCGACAAGTCGTGTAGGAAAAAGTCTAAAGTAGAATTCTATAGTGTGCAGAGCATGGCCATCTACAACACTAGGTGGCCATGTGCAGAGTCATAGCACAGATCTATACGATATGCAAGTTAGCCAACTTAAAGATGTGGCTTGAAAATAGCACTAGCAGTCACACAGTATTTCTGTTGGTTACCACTGAACTTGGTGGCTTGCTAAACTTCAAAATTATATATGAACGCAAATGCGACGCCATTTGTAAATTTAAGCGTGGCTGTTGTATGCGGTAAAATAAGTTTATAGGTGTTGTGGTATTGTAGGTGCCGAAATTAGTTATTATTGAAAAAATGAGCTCCGACATAGATCCTGCAAAACTGAAGGTAGTCGATTTGCGAAATGAACTTGCTACCAGAGGACTAGATCAAAAAGGAGTTAAAGCGGTTCTAGTAAAACGTTTAAAGGATTATTTGGATAAAGAAACCGAGTCTAGTAAGGTTTTATTTTACCAAAAATTATGTATATTAGTATATTCGAAGTAGAATTTTTAATAATTTTACGCTTTTGAGAATTGTTTAGTTGTAATGATTAGCATAAGGGTTGGTGTAGGGCTCGCGGGTCTAGCATACTTACAGAGATGATGAAAAAAAATTGTTCACGGGAATGTAAGGCAATTGGGAAAATCATTTGTTCAATGAATACCGAAGCGATAAAACAGATCCTTGTCAGATAACATATTTATCAAAATTGTTAATAGATCCACGTTAACTCCCTTAACTGATATACTTTCAATTGAGTGCATCAAGAATTCCAAGAAAATAAATTATGTATTATAGGCAAGAACCAACATGCTATAACACATGTAGGCTTCATTATTTTAAATGGAATCCATTTTCATTATCAAGTTTAATGTGAAAAACAAGTAGAATAAGGTTATTGCCCAAGACCCAAACTTGCTAATCAACGCTACAGGGGATTGAAAATCTTGGAATTGTCATGAAACTAGAACAATTAATTAATGGATGCCACTTAAGCAGATGCATTGCTTGGGTACTACTTTATCATAAAAAAACATGGCAAACAAATCCAAGATACTAAGGGTTGATAAGCAAGGGGTAAAAATTGATAGAAAGGTATTGAAAAACAATTAACTAATAGATACTGAAGATTTTGCTATCTTAGTAGATGTTAAAAGCATTAGTCTCATACATTTCACAGCAATACTTCATTTCTGATAATATCCCAAGTATTATTTTCAATGTCCACTGTAGCATCGATTAGCAAGTTTGAGTATTGAGCAATAGCCTTATTCTACTTGTTTTTCACATTAAACTAGATCGTGAAAATGGCTTTCACTTGAAATAATGAAGCCCACACATCTCATCGGCTACTGGTCTATAATGTGGTTGTTGGGGAAGGAAATAAAGCAACTATAGTATTAGTAATTTGCTTAAACAGTGTATATATTTGACTACAAGATATATTTTGTATTTTTAAAATATATCTCAATTGATAATTTTTGGAAATTTTTCAGAGGAAAGTCAATCGGAAATATTGGTTACAAAATCTGAAGAAACTCCAAGAAAATCTGGAAGGAAATCGGCAGATGAGAGAGATGAGGTACATATTTTATTAATTAATCTTGATTATATTGATATTTTATTCACTATTTCCAAATTATTATAAATTATTTGAAATGTTAAATTGAATTGTTTTGCTTTCCAACAATTGAACATATAAGATTAATAGCCCACAATACTGACAACACACTGTGTGTAATCATTGAGTGATTCAACAGTAATCCATATCTCTGAGAGTTTCAAACCTGTGAAATGATGCACTTGTATTTTTTTGAATCCTTCTCAACAATTTTCCAAATAATTTAAATGAATAAACTATACTTTGGCAAGATTATCTGAAGCAGTGAAAGGAATGCAGCCCAAAACATTCGATATTGCCACGTTTAACTATGAAAAAGCTAAAAGTGCTAAGTAGGTATGTAGTGATAATAATTAGAAAAGGGACTTTATTATTAACAATATGATTAAACGTTAATTCTTTAATGTGCTTGTTTCCTTGGATTTTGTCTATTAACATTATGTTTTCAATTTTTAGAAATTAAAAGGTGAACATTTTCCCAAATTTGTTATGGGCTTTTTCAAGCTCTGGCTCCCTTGTGGGAAAATCATAATTAACACACCCTCCGAACTACATAATTGGTGATTTTTATCGAAGGGCCTGACCAGCTGATGTCTTATTGGCAAGCGCGTGCGAGTGTTCTTCCCTCTCACTTCGTCAATTGACTGATATTGATTTATCCAGTGGCGTTGGTATTGTCAGTGACCTTTATATTTTCAGTTTTACTTGGTAAAATAGGTACCGTACGTCATTAGTACATTTATGACAGATATGTGCCATGTTTCCTCGCCTCTTACCGATGCCGCGTAGCTTCAGATAAACTTGCCAAACTTGAAGTGTTCTTAGTTTTTTACTTTTTGTAAATTTACCTAAATCAAGTATTGAGACATATATTAAATTGAATGTGTTTATGAAAAGTTTGATATGTGTTTATGAATTATTTTATTTAAATTCTTATGTGCCACAGCACAGATTTTTCAGGTTGCAGATTTAGGATTATAATTTATTCTTATTATCTCCATATACATAGTGGGCCACACTATTATTTGACAGTATTCATTGAATTTTAAGAAAAAGTTGAGTCGATCTATGATTTTAATTTATAGTTTTTTTTTAAATAACTTGTTAACGGTGAATGGTGATGGCACCATCATAATTTTTCTAATTAGAATACAGTACCTATACATTTTTCAAAATTTTAAATTTCTATAAGGGTGTTTCTCTACTATTTGGAAACTTGCCCATACAAGACTGTCCGAAGCAAATTTTATTGAATGTTGAGAATGTTTGTTAATAAAATGAAGGAAAATATTAAATTAAATATATTTCTTTGAAAAGCCTACTTATTTCTGTCCTAGTTTTTGAGTTATAGACGATTTTACCCAAAATCGTGACAGGGGACTGTTGTAAACGCACATTGGAATGTTTTCATAAATAAAAACAAGTATTTCAGTATGAAAGTAATCAAATTTTATTTCGAGTTTTTACGTATTATTTAAATAATTATTTTTGAAATAAATAAAGAATATTAAAAGAAATTTCACTCATTATTTATTAGTTTACTTCAAGTTATTAACATTAACAAACGTTCTTAACATTTGCGTTTAACTTGGTAAAATCATTTTCTTAGAATAATAGTATTTTTAAAATAAAGATTGTATTACACTAATATTCTTTATAATGATTAAAAAATTAAATAATAACAAAGAAATAGAACCTCTGCTAACTAATTATCACCATCAATATTCTAAGTAGTTAAAACATATTTTGAAACATTTGTACTTTTAAATTAACATTTATTTCACGTCTTACAGAAAATCAGCCTTAACATTGCACTTTAGGAATAAATCTCAAAATTAACTTATTTTTCAAAAACTGTGCTATGAAATGACAGAGGACTGTCGGCCAGGGGACTGTCATTTTTACATGTAAATTGAATAAAACAAAATCCTCCAAACTTATCACATTCACGAAACAAATGTAGCTACTTACTTAATAATCAATTGTTTTAAGCTAATATTTATAATTAAAATTCTTAAAATAAGAAAAAAATTACTAACCAGTGGACTGTTTTATCTAACGGCCGAGACACATGTTTCACTCGTAGACTCTGTGGTGGCACTATACGAGGCAACTGCTCGCCCATCTATACACCTGAACGAACTACACACGGGTTGCGTTCCGTTTCATGATGTTAACGTTTCGCGCCAATACAAAATTTGACTTAAGCGCGGTTTTCAAATTTTATCAGGGGACTGTTTAAAAAATTTGAGGACAGCATTCACGTCGATATTTTTTGATTAAATTTTCATAATAAATACATAATTATGATTTATAAAGATGCTGACTGTTTTTTTTAAGTATTTTAATACCTTTTATTTAGTATCAACAGCAAAAAAATAAATATTGGTCATAAGACTTGTAATTTGGGAAAAGGGACATACCAGGGGACTGTGTTTTAAGGTGTTTGAGGTTGATTGAAATAAATATTACCTCATTAAATTACTAAATAAGCGGTGGCGTGTCAAGAATACCTAATACTTTGTCATTATTCATACAAAAAACTGAGAAATATGAAAATTTATTACATAAAATTTGCTTAGGACAATGATTTTCCATTTAGTAGAGAAACACCCATAAATATATGCATAAACTCTAAAGGTAAAAATTTAAAGAGTTATTAAAAATCACATATTTTCTAGTTAAAGCAATTGGCTTGGAAAAAAATGTTTGACCCTCTAGAAAGTATCATATCAAAACCATAATAGCTATGAATATCATAATGGCCATTCAATTTGAAAGTTTGTGAAACATATTTTAATTTCAAGATGTAAATAAATGTTGGTTACAAAATTGAGTCAAAATTTTGCAGAGGAAGAATTTTTGCTATGGCCAATTGAAAATTTGCTTGGCTAGCAAATTGTAGCAAAATTTAGTCTGGTTTGAGAAGATCTTCCTTTTATAAAAAAAATTAACAAGGTTATCAGATTTTTTGCCATACCAATCTGTCATTTTTTATTCAAAATTAATATATTCCAAATTTGCATAATGTTATTGTAAAGACAAGGTTGGCAGTATTTAATAAAGTTGACAAACCTTTTATATTATATTTTAAATTTAGCATACAATAATATTGAATATTATATGCCTGTGTAAACTAATTATTACCAATATTTAGTATAAAGAAGTATTTAATTATCTTACATCCCAATAAATTCCATATTAATTGAAAGAATTCACATGTACACACATAGAAAAAACTTAGGTATATTGAGTCACCACGTGGAATATTAGTATTTTTCACATTGGACTTATTAGTAGTCTTTGTTTCATCTTTGTTACAAATCTTAACTGTTGTTTTAGGATATACAAATCCATTTGAAGTATAACTAAATAATTAGTTTTTTTATGGACTTCTTTTGAACTTTTCTTAAATTAATATCTTCCATGTGTGTATTATTAATTGAATTTTTTGTCTGGGAACACACTACACACTTGCTCCGAACCATGAAGACAAAAATTACTTTGTGTAATCTTCTCATTTCACGTTCAGGTGGAAATTTATAAATGTCTAAATATCTTCTGTAAGTTCCTTGTGGCATTATTTATTATTTTCTCTCTTATTTTTGGGGAATAAAACCACAATAATGTTTTTTATTTCGACGTTTCGGTAGCGTTGTGTCAGATAGGGACCAAAAATTATTTTATCATTATTTAATCTTGACAAAGGTAGCTGGAACGCTACCGAAACGTCGAAATAAAAAACATTATTGTGGTTTCATCCCCAAAAAATAAGAGAAAAAATAATTTATAAATGTCAAATGATGTGATAAATACTGAAGCTTGATCTTGAGAAAACATTGTAAGAATTGTTTTGAAATATATCTGAAAGTAGCTGGCAGTTGATTCATAACAGTAATAAAAAAATCATTCTAGTATTTTCTGGAGCTCTGCTTTCATATATTTTTCTTTCTCCAATATCTTCAGTAATACCAGTTTTACCAGTCCCACAAATGCTTCCAATAGCGTAGAACTTTGACATGGGCATTGGAGTTCTAAACACATGTGCGACAAGGCGCCAAAATTAGGTGAATTTTTTTCCATGTATTATTCATCAGCTGACCAGTTTTGTAATTAATGTTTACTGAAAACAACACTCTTGAATTTCAATGGAAAATCTATAACTTGAATTTTCTTAAAATTTTGTGATAAAATGAAAATATTTAAAAAATTATGGTCTCTCACTTTTATTATTAACGTACCTAAATATTAAAAAAGAAGAAATTGAAACTTTATTCAATTATTTTTCAATTACATCAATCTGTCAAACATGAATCTGACAACATTAATAATGGTAAACAAACTGAAACTAGTCCATTAATTTGGATTCCTTACAACTTTTTCATGGTCAGCAGACTGTCTTTCCCTCGGTCTTTCCACCTGTAATTTGTCAGCTGACCAGTTTTTCTTTCTTTTATACGCTTTTGACTAATTCATACTTTGATATTACCTGATCATCGTTGATTTTATTTTTAAAAATGTTTCCTATGCGGGTGAGTGGTGGTTTCGCACATACACCACTAATCTAGCGACATATCATCGACCGAGCATCAATTGTAAGAAGTATCTCATAATGTAAAAATCATTTAATCAAGGATGAATAATCGTGAATGCAGCTGGATCCCGGTCTATGTGAAAAAATAGGTCCATAAAACTAATTGAAAAAATTGTACTATATTCAAAATGATATAAATTTACCTTCAGGTAGATACTAGTCATTTCCCAAATAAGTGACATTACTTGATAATTTTTTTGATGATTGAGAAATGAAGAAGAAGATGACAACATACAATGTTAATGAGGACTGCTTTGTTTTTGTACCAAATATTTTTGATTATTTGCTTAAATTGTATACAGAAAATAGTGATTTGCTCTGAGGTATACAAAATACATTGTTCCATAGATAAACCAGTTCTTAATTCTGAGATATTTGCTTAAAAAAGGGTGCTCTTTTCATTTAGTCGATTTAATGAACGAAAGTTTTGCTTCTTATGTATTATTGGTTGGTTCTCTTTTTCACTTGTCTGATGTTTTTTAAAACATATTATAAATTTTAGGTAAAACCAACCAAAAGTGTTGTTGCGTCACCTACTACAGAAAAAGCACAGCCACAAGAAAATTTGGACAAACTCCCACAGGAAAAGCCTATTCCACTCAAAGTAGTTGAAACTTCTAAAATCATAATGCAAGGAACTGCAGAAAGTAATTCAGGCAACAAATCGGATGTAACCAAACTGCCTGAAACACCTTTGAAAGATGCTAAGTCATTACGTCAGCTAAAGGCTATTGATGAACCATCAGATACACCTGATGAAGAAAAAGTTGAAGTAAAATTTTCAGAAAACCCAAATAGTAAAGTTCAACCTTCGGAAAGTGCTTCAGCTACAGAAAAAATCAAAACTGAAGTAAAATCTCCAAAGAAACCAAAAAGTGAAGCTAAATCACCGGAAAAAGTCAAAAGTGAGGAAAACACACCAGAAAAAACAAAGATTGAAGTTAAGTCGGAGGAAAAATCAATAGATGGTGAAACACCAGAAAGTACAAAACTTGATCATATACCTGAAGGGGATGCATCTGCCAAAAAACCCATGTTGGATGTCGGGAATGAAGAACAGGTAATCAATTGAATCCTTATTGTATTAATGTACAAATAATGAAAATTACTAAGATTAATTATTTGGTAGTATAGTTAAAGTGTTTCTAATGTTAATGTAATGGCTCATATTTTTAATCCCATTGATGGCAAATGCCGCCCAATGGCGTGCACATAAGTTTTTTATAAATTTGAATATTGTGAAATGATGCTAATTAACCTGCATACAAATCTCAAGGAATTTGTTATAAACGTTTCTCTAAATAATACTTATTTAGCCAAAAAAACTCAAAAAATTGTCTGCCCGGCATGAACCAAGGGGGTTTGTATACTTTGGCAAGTTTATCTGAAGCTGTGAAAGGAATGCAGTCGAAATCATTTGATATTGCCACGTTTAACTATGAAAAAGCTAAAGTGCTAAGTATATAGTGATAATAATTAAAAAATGGACATTTTATTATTAACAATATGATTAAACGTTAATTCTTTAATGTGCTTCTTTCCTTGGATTTTTCCTATTAACGTAATTTTTTCAAATGATGAATATTAAAAGATGAGCACTTTTCCAAATCTGTTATGGGCTTCTCCAAGCTCTGGCAGCGTTATACGAAAACCATAATTACCACACCTTCCGAATTAAATAATTATTAGTGATTTTTATCGAAAGCTGACTTCTTATTGGTAAGCGCGTGCGTGTGTTCTTCCCCAAGGATGTTAGATGGGAATAGAATTGATTAAAAACTGAAAAGTGTCAGCCGAGTTTAATGACGTCACTGGTTACCCTGGGCCTAACAAAACAAAGAATACGCAAGGAGACGAAGAAGTGGCTGAGGAATCAGCACCTCGCTCATTGGAATGCTCTGCAGGGTCCTAGACAATCCAAACTTCTACTGAAGGGATGGACTGATGGACACGCCAGGGCAGCCACTGAACTACCAAGGAGTAGGCTAAGGAAGATAGCAGGACTCCTAACAGGGCACTGCTGTATGAGGAAGCACCTCTACAATCTAGGAGTAGAGGAAAGTTCCCTATGTAGGGGTTGCGGCATGACTGATGAAACGTCAGTTCATGTTCTCTTAGAGTGTCCACACTGGGCTGTATTACGCAGGCGAATCTTCGGAGTCACTGTCATGGCTCCTGGAGACACAAGCAGGCATCCACTGAAAAAGGTTGTGGCCTTTATTGAAGGGCTCGGCTTCATGGATGACTAGGTAGCAGGATTGGCACAATGGGCCCGCCAGTGGCCTCAGTGTCGGAACCTTGGCTTGAGTTGTCCAGGACAAGGCTCGCCTGCACATTTAGTAGTAGTAGTAGTATATAAGCAAAACCTCTTAAGTCACATTTTTTCAACATGTTTTTTTTTTAAATCATTTATTTAAGGTAGATGCGTATTCTGGGTATAAATCATGTAAGTCGAAAGACATTCCTTTTACTTTAAATAATAATAATTAATTGAGCGATTTAAAAGCAAGTTCAGGGGATAGTATTCTGGAAAAGCATAAGCCATTTATGTAACAGCATTTTTAGTTGGCCAACTGCAAATGTTTAAGATAATCCGGATAAGAATGATGGAGAATATGTTTACGCACCTTAGAGATTATTACATGACAAACATGACAAATTAATACATGTGAAATTTTAATAAGTTAATTTTCAAGTGTAATTTTCAATAAGCATTGAAAAAAATTGATTACTATGTTAAATTATGTTCCACTTACCCTATTTCTTGCTAATACAACATATGTCATGTTCAGTTTTTCAGATTTCTTTCATTTTTTATTATTTATAATAAACTATGTAGGTTATTTATTATTTTAATTTTTTGCAACTCAAATATGTACTAAATTTAGAGTAAAAAAGTCCTTTGACCAAACCAAACCAAATGTTGGTGCATGAAATAGCTTTTACAGATTCTCAACTTTATCAACAACAACGTGCAACAACAAGTAACGGCTACGAGTTTCGTCTTAGAAACAGCTGTTGCAATTATCAATAGTTGCACTTATTACAATACAGTTCAAAATCTGTCTTTGTTTAATACACATAGAAAGAGAAGATAAACATATAATTGATGGAACACCAATGTCGACAAAAGAACGTTTCTGTGACGTCACTGGTCACCCAAATGGCTAGCGTTGCTCTTGTGGGATTAATCCATCCTATTCTCATCTAACATCCTTGGTTCTCCCCTATCACTTCAATTGACTGATATTGATTTATCCAGTGGCGTTGGTATTGTCAGTTTGGAGGTATTGGCCAGTTATTTGTAAATTGAGGTTCGTTCGCCAGTGCTTTATCGATGATTCAAGAAAAGTAACAAGAGTGGGATGTACTGTGTATATTATCTCTGGATGGTCTTTGTAAATTTGCAAAACTTTAACTATTCAGGAATGTGAAACGCTATCAAATGTTTTCCTGTAATCTACGAAAGCCGTGTGGATGTTGCGCTTTTCCTTTTGCACCTGTTTTAGTATTACTGAATCAATGATGAGTTGTTTCTTTGCAGCCTTGGTGATCTCGTCTGCATCCTTTCTGTTTTTCCGACAGGATAATGTTTTTGTCCACATGTCTGTAAATACGGTTAGTAATGCAAGACGTTAATATTTTATATATAGTTGGAAGGCAGGTTATAGTCGGCTACAAGATTTTTAACGTCAAATAAAAATGACACTGACAAATCCGGTACCTCAATAGCTAACTTTCTTACGCATTCATTCAAACGTAGATCCAATCAAACAACGTGAAAAAATTATCGCCGAAAAGATCTCGCTTCATTTGGGATTTTCAATACATGAGGGTAATATTCAACGTAATTTTGATGCTATTGGTCGATTTGAATGTTTTTCTCATCACGATTGGCTGTCAGGATCCATTAAAAAAATAATCGGAAGTAATTACACAAATGCATTAAAATTACCGATAGTTTTTTTATGAAAGCATGTTGTCTAATAACTGCATGAGTTTATTTTCATATTTTGGCGGAAAAGCCCGACTCCGAAGGAGGAGGGCTCTTAATAAAAAATAATCAGGCCTATTTTGATGCACGAGTGTAATTCGGTGGAATATTCCTCGAGTAGAATAAAAGTATTGTATTTTTGGGTTTACTTTCGGTCACTTTTTCTTGAATAGAACCTGTCCAAATCCTGACATTTCAACGAATTTTGAAAGTTGGTATATGTCACAATGACAAATGTGCAATTTTAACACTCGTCACTATAGTTACGGACCTACAGGGAAATTTTCTCTAGTTAGCGGGATTTTATCGATAGTTAGCGGCATCTTATCGCGATAAGATCCAGCTTCATATGGGATTTTTAATACAGGAGGGTAATATTCATAGAAATTTCTTTCAACATTTATTAACAATGATATTATATATATAGTATTATCAAAAACCCAATTACCATAGTATATACTTTTACAATTATACTTATTACAACTAGGTACATCACATTATGCTTAAGACATATATATCCATTTTTTCATCGATGCTCCGGTCCAGATAGAATTTTATTCATGTACAAATTTAGCCCATTGTTTTTTATCTTTTGCCATTGTTTTTGCTTCTGTCCATGTTTTACCTTTTTCTTGCAGTATGCCTACCATAACACCATCCATGTTTGTTTTGGTCTTCCCTTTTTCGTTCTTTTTTGTATTTTTGATTGCCATACTTTTTTAACTGGTCTTGTATCGTTCATTCTCTGTAAATGACCCCACCAGATTAATTGTCTCTTTTCAATCAATTTAAGTGCTGTTTTCAAATGACACTTACAACGTTTGCATGTGGATAACTCTCGTGAAATTGGCCGAAATGATTGAGGGGTCCAGCCTATTTACTTTTCGAAATACGGATATGAAAAATTGAATGTTTTAATATGATAACTTTAAGATGGATGAATAAATTGATTTGACATTTGGCAGGTTGTTTTTAAATACAAAAGGGCATATTTGTTAATGTGTTCTCATTTATATATATTTTGTAGGCAAAGGAGACCACTATGGAAGTACAAAAAGAATCTGAGGAGTGCAAAAAAATTGAAGCGAGAACTGGGTATAGAGGAGAAAAACGAAAACGTAGCGGTGATTCCCCAGATAGGTCTCCAAAAAGACATAAGGCTCCACCAGAGGATGAACCAGATATAAATTTTGATGATGTACAACTGAGTTGGTGTGAGTAGTAGATATTTTAAACAGATATAATAGTATATTATGCAACGATCATGTAATTAATAACCATTACATGAGAGATGCATACACAATTTTTTCTACACCCAATAAAAATAATGAAGAACTGTAAATTATTAAATTTATATTTGTATTGAAAACAATAACAGTAAATACTTGTATTATTATAAACAATTCTTAAAAATTGTAATTAATGGTATTACCATCGATGTAAGAAAACTATATTCTATTATGTTTATTCCGGTTCTCACTTATCTGGAAGTGGAAGGAATATTTTTTTCCAACATATTCTTCGGCCTTTGCTTCAATTAAGCTTGTGGATTCTTATATTTAGAAATATCTATATTATAGTTAATATTTGTAAAGATTTTATTACTGAATAATGTGTCCATGTACAAGATGATTTCATTGTTTCCATAATTCTTTAAAATAAGCAATCAAAACATCGGAGAATGTGGAAATATTATTTGTGTTTCTCCAGTCCATAAACCGTTGATATAGTTTTTCGTACATTTCTTAGATTTTTGTGGCAAAATATTTTCTACATTCTACATAATATTCTACTTTCTTCCATATGTGTGGCAGAGACAATGGTAATTCTCCTATATCGCTGATATCAGACATTTTGATAATATAATTATCGAAGCTTTACGAAAAATTGAATACCTACTGATTTTGACAAAAAAAAATAATTATATAGGAATTTAGGACAAACGTCAAATGCACAGCAGGCTTGATTGAAAAATTATGCGTTTCTATTGAATAAAAATCTGTATCGTTATGAAAAATCTATATCATAATGGATCTCATTATGAAATGTTTTATGGGCATATGTATATGTATATTATTATAGTACGGGTGTAGAATATATATATGTTATAGGCAATGTGTATAATGCAGGCATTCTATACATTACCTATGTATGTATGTGTGATTTTGGGGTGACATTCACTGAGACCTAAAAGATCTATTGTGCCCCCTTACTTCTACTCAGTTTCTGAGGAGAGTCTCAGAAACTAGTAGTTCCTTTAGTCCTGTTTCCCGGAGGAATTTTAGGATGTCTGCAGGCTTCAACTTAGGCAAATGTTCCTCTTCTATCCAGTAATCTCCCAGGTGCTGTGCTCTGGGATTCTGGAGTGCTGTGCAGTTGGAAAGTATGTGGATGGAGGTTTCTTCTTCCATTCCACAAAATCTGCATTCTTCTTCCTCCACTATTTTGAGCTTTTTCAGGTGCCCATTCAGGCGACAATGTCCCGTTAGGATCCCTGTCAAAACTCTTAGCGCAGTTTTACTTTGACTTATGCATTCTTTTGATCTCAACAGGTTGTAGTCACCCAGAAGAGTCTTTGATTGTATAAGTCCTACTAGATCTTTCCAATGGTCAGATCTTCTCTTTTTCTCGGTTTTACTTATTTCTTCCAATATTACATTGGGGCTGATTCCGCAAAAGGGTTCGGCCCCCAGAAAGGTATTTCAGTCCCCCTCTTTGCTAGTTCATCTGCTATTTCATTTCCTTCTATTCCAGTGTGTCCTGGAATACATAGTAAGGTGACTATGTTGTTCTCGCCTAGTTCATTGAGTTTGTCTAGGCATTCCCACCCCATTTTGGAACTGGTTACACAAGAGCTCAGTGCCTTAATGGCTGCTTGACTATCCGACATTATGATAATCTTTTGTCTTCTGTATCCTTTATCAATATTGAACTGGGCGCACTTTCCTATGGCGTGGATTTTCGCTTGAAAGATACTTGTGGTTTTTCCCAAGCTTTCAGAGTGTTTGGTTCCTGGCCCGAACACTCCTATCCCGGTTCCTTCTATTGCTTTTGAGCCGTCTGTGTACCATTGAATGGCATTCTTTCCAAGTCTGGTAATGGTATTTGGATCCCATTTCTTCTTGTTGCTCATTTCCGTAACGAATTTCTTTGAAAAGTTATGTTTCTTCATCATACCGTCTTGTTACCGTCCCAGGTTGTCTGATTTCTAAGAAGTGAGGAGGTGTTTTTTTTTAATGATTCCCTCTCTACTTAGTCTGTATCTTGTTCTTTCTGCAACACTTTCCACCACCATATTATGTAAAGGGGTGAGGTTGAGAATCACTTCCATGGCTGCCGTTGGGCATGTTCTCATTGCTCCTGTAATGCATATACAGGCTAGTCTTTGAATTTTGGAGAATGAGTAATTAGTATTGATCCTTTTATAGTAGTATATTATGCAATGAGCATTTAATTATTCATTACGGCACTTTCACGCGTCTCGTGTCTTAACGGTCAATGCTCTTGAATTTGGAAGACATACTCTAATTCAAACCCAAGCATTAAACAAGCTGCTGCCAGTCGACATATTCTGAGTAAAACGTTGGTCTAAAATGCGAATTTTAGAATTAGTCAGCTGTGATATTTTATTCATTGTTGGAATTGACTTTGACAACTCAACTTTTTTGAATGACTATACAATACAATATGCTGTGTAATTCAGAGGGAATGGACAAATAGACTACAAGATTTGGCATTTTCAGAAACAATATGAATTTGATATTTGAATATTTGGCAAATTGCAGTTTATGATTGATTCTATTGTATATTTCATTCAATTTGGGAAGTTTGTATTGTGTTAACGAAAGTACTTTTTTAATATCATGACACCTGTAAGTAGAGCTTCATCAATAAACAATAGTTATTCTTATAAAATTTTGGTCATTATTATGCTTGTTGAGAATACATTAAAATGCAGTAACCATCATGGGAGATCTCTCTGAAACAAATTTTGAACAAAAGTCAAGTGTTAAGGGAGGACATCTGATATTGTAAAATGATTCTGTTCCACCAAAACGATGAAATAGATTTTCAAAAATTTTGTGAAACAAGAAATGAGTTTTACCAACAACAATCATCTGACAGTCCAAAAGACACTACACCTAAATGAAATAATAATATTTGAAATCCCTTTTTTGGACTCTAAACTGTTCAATTTAGTTTTTCTCGAAAACTGAGGAAATTATAGTGTTTAAGAAGGAATATCAATATTATGTATAAATGATGATTACGTTATGTTATATTTTGTAATCAAAATCTCTGAAAAGTTTCGTCAAAATAAGTTACCAGTTGATTTCATCCTTAGGAATAATATCTGCCGATTTTGATAACAAATAATAAACATACAGTGAAATTATTAGAAAATATGAAAAAATTTATAAATTTAGCCGCTTATATCTTTTTCCACTGCAATATTTTGTTAAGGCATATTTGGTCCTTAATGACGAAAATACAAACTCCTTCGTGGCAACAAGTCCCTAACCGAAAAAGTAAACGCGCAAAAATACTAAGAAATAATAATGAACAATCTACCAAAACATACAATAGTTTTCAAGTCCTTATAGAGGAAGAGAGCAATCAAACATCTGCCCAGTATAAACCAAGAAACAACGAAAACCACCGGCCCCCACCAATATTTGTCTACGGTGTTCAAAATTTCAAAGCCATGATAGATAGACAGAAAACTAATTAGACATCTTGAAGATGACAACATTATACACCACACATACCAAGTTAAACAAAAAAGATCATATAGAATCGAACTTCGAGATCTTCACCATTTTATTCCGACCGAAGAAATCAAAACAGAACTCGAAAAAAGGGACATGAAGTCAGAAACATCATAAATATAAGACACAGAGTTAGCAAGGCACCATTACCGATGTTCTTTGTCGATTTGGAGCCAAAGAAAGACAATAAAGAAATATACGACATATGGAAACTGATCAATACCAACATCAGAGTGGAAGCGTTCAGAATTAAAAATAATATAGTCCAGTGTACACGATGTCAGGCTTATGGACACTCCAAATAATATTGTCATAAACCGTATAACTGTGTCAAATGTGGAAAACCGCACGACAGCATGACGTGTGCTAAATCAAGAAACACTCTTGCAACTTGCGCCCTCTGTGGCGGGAACCATCCAGCCAACTATAAAGGATGTACAGTCTACAAAGATCTACGAGCAAAAAGCTACTCAAATCAATAAACAAACAATAGATCTTCTCGGAGAGAAAACATAATACTTAGCACCATGTCGTCCCAACAAACCAACTACCATACTACCTCAGAATATAACCATTCGCTCGTATGCTACAGCAGTGAACTACATAAATAACGACTTAACCGATAATCTTACTATAGTCAAGAGCGCTCTTATCGTGCGGGTTCAAAGGTCACAAAACATACGTATCAAATCAGAAGACACAGAGGTTGCCAAAATATGAGATTACAAAAATACACGGAGAAAATAATGATGGTTGATGTTTCCTGGACACTGGTTGACGAATTTCTACTCTTTCATTCATTCTCGAAATAATCTCGAAAACTTCGCTGGTGAATTTAAAATCGCTGAAAACTAAATACATATCCTTTTTTCTCCCGTCGAAATTGCATAAGTCTTATAGACGGAGAGCTGGCTACAGAAAAAACAATGTATAAGGTACATGATATTTGATTAGCTGGATAAGTTCGATTAAAGTTCTCAAACACTAAGCACCCAGTCTGTCTGCGTAGTTAGGAAGATTAAGTACGTAATAACCGATCAAAAACGATAATTTTTGAAAGAAAAAAATGATAAGAATCACGGATAAAAGTTGTGTCAATATGAAGGATTTGTTGTTAGAAAATGTGTAAATTATTGGCAGACATTTTCATGGAAGTAAAATGGTCGACAGACGGCAACAAAGTGGTGTTTTTTTTTTGTGAAAAAAAATGATAAGCCTCATGATTAAACGTTACGCCAAATAATTATTTAACATTAATTAAAACTAAATCCAAAATGGCAGACAAAAAAACGAATGATAACACCGAGGCAGACGCCGATGAACATCGTGGTCCCGAGCGCGCTTCACCCGCTGTTTGAGGTTTTATAAATTATTCAATTTTCAATGAAAACAATTTAGAGAGGGATCATTTTCTAGCTAAAAGCATGCTCTTTCTAATGGTGTAAATTAAAACATTAAAAATAATTAATATAACCATAAACAATTTGAGTATAAAATATAATAATCATACGAAATGCTCAGACATGTAGATAATTAAAATATTTATTTTATTAGCAAATATTTTTAGAAAAATGCTGATTTAATTGGTTTCGCTACACGTGTCTGAATCATCATACTCCATGTCATTTTCACTTTCGCAATCAATGTAACTTTCTGACTCCACATCGTTGGATTCTGAAAAAAACAATTGAAAATGAAACATGAAACAGGAATACAAAAAATATAGATTTAAAAGAATCACAAAATATTCTCACCTTCATCCTGCTCTTGATCAATAATAACATCTTTCACAGTGGGTGGTACCTGAGGTCCTGTGAACCACATGAATTCATATTTTTCATCTGTTTTTACCCATCCAAGGTTTTCAGGTTGCATGTGAGTCGGTATTTTTTTGTGAGCGTGGGTCCATAGTCTTGCGATGTATAATGCCCTGAGAAGTTATGGTAGTAATTCAGCTTCACAAGGAGGCATTGATGAAGCTTCTAAATTTTGTAATTTCTTTTTTTGGAAAGGATCATTGATATTTTTTATTTTAGTTTTTCAAGAACAACTTGAATCGAGCATCATTCACAGACTCAAGCGATTTCATCGCATACATACAACACACAAAATTTTCTATGATTGGAAATATTTTTTCTCTATCGCAATCGACCCTTCCCAATTCAGCAAATGCATTTTGAAATTCTTCGCTAGATTTCAACAGTTTAAAAGGTCGCGTTTTACCTTTTCTAAAAAATGCTGGATTGAAATCGCAGTCAGTGAACGCGTAAAACCCAGGTAACGATTTACAAAACAATTCTCCTTATTTATTGTACAAAGCTGATATATCAATTATTCGCTGGCTATTTAAAAGTACTGTTTGAATCCAAACTTTACAATAAAATTGTTTTGTAAATTATTCAACTGTAATTCAGTTAAATCCTAAGTTTTACTATAATTTAATATCATTCAACCTTTAAAAAGTGAATATTCCATTATTTTCCAGGATAAATTTAACTATTCTTAAGTAGAAATTTCACTTTTTCAAATAGTCATATAATTTTGACTATTAGTTTTTGTTTTTTTATTATTTAACTATTAAATTAGTGAATATTCACTAATTTTCAAAGCTAAAAGTCAGCAACAGAGAATCAGTTAAATTTGACTAATTTAGATTTAAAGAGTATATTTTGTACTTAAATTGTTTATGGTTATAAATTATTCTTAATGTTTCAATTTACACCATTAGAAGCATACTTTCAGCTAGAAAATGATCTCTCTCTAAATTGTTTTCATTGAAAATTGAATAATTTATAAAACCTCAAACAGCGGGTGAAGCACGGCGTCTTAAGCGTGAAGCGCGCTCGGGACCACGATGTTCATCGGCGTCTGCCTCGGTGTTATCATTCGTTTTTTTGTCTGCCATTTTGGATTTAGTTTTAATTAATGTTGAATAATTATTTGGCGTAACTTTTAATCATGAGGCTTATCATTTTTTTTTCACAAAAAAAACACCACTTTGTTGCCGTCTGCCGACCATTTTACTTCCATGAAAATGTCTGCCAATAATTTACACATTTCCTAACAACAAATCCTACATATTGACACAACTTTTATCCGTGAGTCTTATCATTTTTTTTCTTTCAAAAATTATCGATTTTGATCGGCTATTACGTACTTAATCTTCCTAACCACGCAGACAGACTGGGTGCTTAGTGTTTGAGAACTTCAATCGAACTTATCCAGCTAGTCAAATATCATGTACCCTATACATTGTTTTTTCTGTAGCCAGCTCTTAGACTATTATTACTTATTCAACTTACTGATTTTATTTGGAAGTTATGATTAAACGCAGTAAAAGAAAACAAAAACGGTGAGTATGTCTTTGTTAAATCGTATGACCCGCATGATAAGACTGCATTTGACTATAATTTCCTTGCCGAGTTCAAAACAATGCTTTCACAGTTGATCAATCAAAATAGCATGAAACTCAACATGCTTACCACCGTCATTAATAAATTAGCAAAATAATGGCGCCTCCGGATGATATAAGAATTGCTGCTTGGATCGCCATCGGGGTAAAGAACCACATAAACGAAATAAATATGTTCTTAAATAAGAGGGAAATCGATATACTACTATATCAGAAAGCCATTGTACTACTCATAGTACAATCAAAATACCACACTTCAATATATACTATGCACATCAACCCGATGGTACAGCACACGCAGGCACAGCAGTAATAATAAAAATGACCGTAGACCATCGTAAACTACAACCATACACTACGAACAAAATTCAATCTAGTCTAATAAAATTCAATACATTTCGATGGCCACTGACCGTAAGAATATAAAGCCTACCAAGGCATACTATAACTGTACACAAATACAGTGACTTTTTACGACCACTAGGATTCCACTTCATAGTTGCTGGCGACTGGAACGCCAAACACACTTCCTGGGGATCAAGATTAATCACTCCAAAAAGAAGAAACTTAATGCGAAACATACAGCTATTGAACCTAACAATTAACATTATCAACTGGAGAGCCAACGTACTGGCCGACAGATCTAAACAAAATACCAGATCTAATAGATTTTGCAGTTACTAAGGGCATATCAGATATACACTTTCATATTGAAAGCGATTTAGGTTTAAGATTCAGATCACACCGCTATTGTGATAACACTAAGTGCAAACATTATCTGAAAAACACCGCTTCCAAAACTGAATAACAATAGAACAAACTGGGAACAATTTCAACATATAATAAACACAAATATAAACCTAAACCACAGAATGCAGGAACCACAAGAAGAAGTCGACGGAGCTGTGGAATACTTGACAAATATCATACAAGAAGCAGCCTGGAAATCAACGCCATTAATTCAAAAGAAGACAAATGTAATACACAATATCCCCCTAGCGCAACTAGTTAGTGAGAATGGGAAAGCCAGAAGAAAATGGCAAGCAACCAGAAATCTTGGGGATAAGGAAATTCCGAACTGATTAATCCACCGTATCAAGAACGCCTGAAGTCAAAACAGAAACGATACTTTTAATTACTACATCTCCAACTTATCACCACAAGATAATACACTGTGGAAAGCCACCAAAAAATTCAAAAGACCCACTGCGTCAATCCCCCCCTTGCAGAACACCTAGCTAAAGTTTTCACCCCACTTCCATCCAATAATCCAACAATAGATGTCGAAGTAGAAATCTACTAAGAATCTGCCAACCATCACCTCCCCTAAGAGCAATTACCCCAGCAGAAGTGTACATAAAAATCCAGTTGTTGAACCCACATTAAGCTACAGGATATTATCTAATCACCGGGAAAGCCATCGTACTAAATTTCATTTACGTTTGCAATTTTGACATTTGTAGTAACAATTGCAGCCACTGAACAAAATCTAAATATCCAAGGTATAAATGGAATAATTAATCATATAACGGGAGAAGTTACGGTCCAAAAGTTGGCTGCCGTGTCCCGGGGTTGCCACTTATGTTGTCAAAATCAGAATTTCTTGTTGGTTTGTCGTTTTCATTCGCATTTCATAGTTTGTTATTCACTGTGTAAGATATAATCTGTTATTTTCGTAACTATTTTATAGATAGGATCGAACACTGCGTCGCAATGCTTAAGTCTTTATCAAGTGGTTGCAAGGAGATGGTAGCATCCCTAATGAGATAGTCTTTATATCTGACGATTGTTCAATAATACCGAAACCGTGATCGTGTAGTCACCACCAAATTTTATAATTTCTGCTTTTATTTTCGAGTTGAATGTTATCTTATACAATAAACAACTATTCAACATAATTTTATCACTACAACTGGGAAAAAATTACAACGGTTCAACGATGTAAAACGTATGCCATGTCTTGTTATTGCAAACTTATCGTAAATAAACTTTAATCACCACAATTTTCAATGGAATACTACAAATTAATCATTACCCAATACAATGAAAGTATGCATAGATAATTATGTTAACGAAGCCAGGAAAATCTCACTCAAATCTTACCTAAGTGATAGATATATACAAGTCAAAGTCCTAACCTCCTTATCCAATTATCAGACCATAAAATCAGGCGTTCCCCAAGGAAGTGTCCTTGGCCCTTATCTATACCCTATGTATACTGCTGATATTCCTACTACCGACGATACTCTAATCGCCACCTTCGCAGATGATACTGCAATAATGTCTTTAGATATAGACTCTACAAGAGCATCAGAAAAGCTACTACCACCTAAATATTCCACAAGAATGGCTAGATCAGTGGAGAATGGAAGTCAACAATGACAAATCCGCACAAATCACGTTCACCACAAAACGAAGTGTCTGTCCGCAAGTGACCATTAACAATATGCCGATTCCAGTGAAAAGTGAAGTGATATCTTTGGACTACACTTGGATCAAAAGTTAACATGGTTAGAGTTTGTACAGCCATCCTTACGTCATACATTGTCCATCTTGATCTATCATTCATGAAATGGGTGAGACGGAATTATGACGTCATTAACGTTTTTTCTTAATAAATGTCGACAGCAGAATACGTCACCGGTTATGACGTTACGACAAAGGATGGCTGAACAAACTCTAACATAATAATATGCTAAAAAAACGCAACTTGAGTTGAAACTTCAAAATATGAACAGGCTAATCTGCAGAGGTTCACAGATAACAATGGAAAATAAGATACTAATATAGAAAATCATCCTAAAACTAATATGGACATGTGGCATAGAGTTATGGGGTTGCAGTAAGCAATCGAACACTAAGATACTGCAAACGTTCCAATCTAAAACACTTCGTATAATAGCTAATTCTCCATGGTTTATAAGCAACCACACATTACATACTGATCTCTGTATTCCAACCATCAATGAAGTTATTCAGGCATCAGCCATAAGAAACAAAAACCGCGATGAAAACCATCAAAATCCACTAATATCCATTTACACTGATTCAATGGAATAGAGCAGATTGCAAAGACGCTGGCCAGAAGACCTCATAGTGTGATCAATGGAAACCCATCAGTGGATGATGCCCGCCTCAAGTTATTTTATTTAGCAAGAAACCATAGGTGTGTTCTTTTTCACTGAGATCTCAGTTAATCTCAGCTCACATTGGTAATGTGCGCCTTCTTTTTGATTTATTCACTTCGAAGTGAGCTGATATTTTTCCTTCCCCTTCACCGATGCGGAATGTGATGTAAAGGGGTATCAGTTCGACTTGAGTCGGAAATAAAGTGGAGGGGATGAAGAAATATTTGATTTTGTTTACATATAAACACACATAACCTAATTTTCTTTTGTTACAAATTATCAATTGACTAAATAAAAAAGGAATAATTATGGTTCCAATAACATTATTAGATGCTAATTCGAATTTATATGTTTATATGTCTCTTATTCACGCATGTGTCGGCAGATCGCGCGTTTCAATTGAGTAGTTCGTTCTTTTTGGTGCTTACTCACATCACTTTATCTCAGATCACTTCAACTGAAGTGAGCTGAGATCTCAGTCAAAAAGAACACACCTTATATAGTTGAAATAATACCCTTCTTGGTGTGCGTCATCGATTGTTAATGTCTTTCTAACACATTACGTAGGAAGAAATGAGAAAAAAGGCAGGTCTGTGATTAATCCTAATCAAAACATCACAATAATGAACCCTTTAAATGTATTACAAACGTTAACCCTAATCTTTGACTTACAAAAATTTGATTGGTTGATGTTTAGATGACGCTCAAGCTCAACCTATCAATCGAGAGTTTAAAATACTATGAAGGCGTTACTTTCGTATCGGCAATAAGTCTTACGTCTTTTTCCACTGTCACACTGACAGTTCTTGACAGGTCTGTACTTTGATGTTTACGGTCAATTATTATTCATGAAAAGTGAATATTAATCATATGGTTTTATTTATATGAATAATACAAAAATAAGCATGAATACACGAAAAAACATCAGCATTTTGAAAGTTCTCAAGTATTTTCAGTTAGAAAAAGAAGCTGGTAATTATTAATTGCATAGCCTTCTCGAATTTGGCTAGATACAATCCTGATGATCTTATTTATCAAATTTAAGGTTAGCTTCATGTCAAAATAGCAAATAAAATAAACGACATGCCGAAAACCCGGATATACGTTACAATCGATGACGCACACCAAGAAGGGTATTATTTTAACTATATCATTCACTTATTATTGGATACCTATTGAGTAGATTGTAAATTTGCAATTGAATAGAAAAAAATATTTGGTCCTAACGCCATTTTTTTGACAAAATAATCTGACCTTAGACTATGACCCTGTATTGCTTTAATAAATGTGCTTATTAAATTCGAATGCTGTTCAACATTTATTGTTGTTGCTAAGTACCCTCACTACCCTCCCGACATAATATTATTATTATAAATAATGACAGTCTTCTATAGACTCCAAAGGTTTCAAAAGGACATTCTTTCTCAAGCGCCAACCCCTTTGCGCTCACACAAATACATGTCAACTAGTCATAAATAAAATTATTAGTCTATTCTATTTCCAATTTATCTCATCTTTTATGTTGCAGATGACTCTGATTTACATCTCTTAATCAACAAATCCTCATTTTTATCTGCTAAGCCTATAAATGATGGTGCCTTTGGTTATGCTTGGGCTGGAGCTAGAGGCACACATGGGGTCTCAACAGGAAAGGTAAGCTATCCCATTTTTACCAATAACAATCTTATTGCTTATTTATTTTTATTTCAGGTTTATTATGAAGTGAAATTAACTGAAAAACTCAAATGGGAAGATTTTGCCGTTCCTAGTGAACGTTTTAGATTGGACGGTAGAAGTAGGAGAGATGATCGAAGACATGGGAGGAGGTATGAAAATAGAGATGGAAGAAAAAGCGATGCGGACAAATCAAAAGATAGATCTGATAAGAAACAGGATAATGAGTCAGTTGAGAAAGAGGTATCAATGGAAGTAGTTGAAAATAATACCGGAAACGAAAAACTTGCGACAGATGAAACTAACAGCGAAACAAATGAGAATAAATCTGAGGAAAAGATGGAAACAGATATTGATCAAAAGCTAGAAAAAGAGGATGCTAATGAAGAAGTGAAAAAAGAGGAGAAAAATGACAAAGAAAAAGAAAATGACGAAGCAAAGAAGGATGTCGAAATGGATAAGAACAGCGAAGATAGGGGAGATGTTGAAAAAGAAATGGACACTGTAGAGAAAGAAGGCGATAAAAAGGAAAAGGAAGCTGAGGAGAAAGAAGCTGATGGAAAAGAAAAGGATGAAGGAGATAAAAAAGAAAGCGAAATTATAGATAAAGAGAAGCCTGAAGAGCCCCCTTTGCCAACTCATTATATTCGAATCGGGTGGTCTGTAATAAACTCATCTTTACAACTCGGCGAAGAATCAAATTCTTTTGCTTTTGAATCTTCTGGTAATTTTGTGAAGAATAAAGAATTCGTCGCTTACGGCGCGCCATTTGATACCGATACTGTAATTGGCTCTTACTTGGTAAATTTTGTAATTTTCACTTTTATTTGAAATCGCTTATATTGTTTTGTTGTAGGATATTTCCGATACTTCCGTCACTTTAAGGTTTTCAATAAATGGAGAACTTCAGCCACCTATTGAAATACCAAAGTCGGAATTACCTGAAAATGTTACATTGTATCCACATGTACTCTCAAGAAATTACGAATTTGAAGTGAATTTTGGCGAAAGGAACGAACCCTGGTTTGCCATTTCATCGGAAGTCGATGGTTATAACTTCATAAGCAAAGTTGAAAATAAAGTTCAAGGACCCAAAAGACCGGAAAATAGAAGCGATTGTGAGGTAAATAAAATAAGTTTATCAATTAATTAGTCTTATAAACTTTCATGAAAAAAAAAAGACTAGATAAGTAATACACAATTGTAACCATACACTTCGATGCCAATATATCAACCAACTCCATTAAGTACCGTGCCGCAACTGCTTGTGAAAAGTGAGTCATTTTAAATATTAAAATTTAAAAAAAAATTGTATTTACTCTTCTGATATGTTCCTTTAATGTGCACCAAATCAATTCACTTTGTGGCCATATCTGTCCGCTACAGTTGATAATATATTTTTGAACATTTTAGTTTGCAGAGCTTCCAAGAGCTGCACTTTATTCGTCCCTGGACGTCCGGCTAAATTCGTTCATACTTTACTTCTTGTTAATAGGTGTGTTCTTTTTGACTGAGAGCTCAGTTAATCTCAGCTCACATCGGTAATGTGCGCGTTCTTTTTGATTTACTCAATTCAAAGTGAGCTGAGATTTTTCCTCCCCCTTCACCGATGCTGAATGTGATGTAAGGGGGTATCAGTTGGACATGAGTCGGAAATAAAGTGGAGGGGATGAAGAAGTATTTGATTTTGTTTACATATAAACACACATAACCTAATTTTCTTTTGTTACAAATTATCAATTGACTAAATAAAAAAGGAATAATTATGGTCACAATAACATTATTAGATGCTAATTCGAATTTATATGTTTATATGTTTCTTATTCACGGATGCGTCGGCAAATCGCGGTTGAGTAGTTCGTTCTTTTTGGTACTTACTCACATCACTTTATCTCAGATCACTTCAACTGAAGTCAGTCAAAAAGAACACACCTAATAACAGACGGAAGATGTTGGCACCGTTTTGGTTCGCTATATTTATTGCCCGCATACTTGTTTTATTCAATCTGGACCCTATTCACCAGATGTGATATCGCATCTAATGTATAGTGTATCTAATGTCAATGTGATGACCTTGAATTGTATTACATATTTTATGCAGGTTAATTTTAATCCACTGTATTAATTTGAATTACATTTGAAAAGCATTATTTCTTAATATTCGAATTTATAAAAGAATTTTATGCACGCCATTTGGCGGCTTTTCCTTCAAAGGGATTAAAAATATGGGTCATCACATTAACAATAGTTACACTATAACCTCTTATGTAACCATCTTTGAAAGTGGTAAAATCTGTGTTGAATATATTATTGAACTATTCTTTTGATACTTTGATTAATACACCATATTAAATATTTTAAAAATTGAATAGATGAGGTTTTTACTTGATGTAGATCCATAGTAAATTATGAAATCAAACAATTTTATTTTGTTGAATCTACATTATATTTAAACTTAAAGTTGTGACGCGTTTCGCTAACACAGTAGCTTTTTCAATAAACTGTATAAATTGAAAATTTCTCATTATACCTCCATTCGTTTGAAAAAGCTACTGTGTTAGTGAAACGCGTCACAAATTTAAGGTTAAATATAATGTAGATTTAACAAAATAAAATTGTTTGATTTCATAATTAAATATTTTACTGTAAACTTTAATTTAAAAGCAAATGAATTTAGATTTTAATGTTAAAGTCTTTCTAATGTTAATGTGATGACCCATATTTTTAATCCCTTTGAAGGAAAAAGCCGCCTACTGGCGTGCATAAATTTTTTTTATAAATTTGAATATTGTGAAATTATGTTTTTCAAATGTAATTCAAATTTATAGTGGATTAAAAAAAACTGCATAAAATTTGTAATACAATTTTCGGCAAATAATCACGGTACCCTTTTATTTTGCGCAAATACTTCTGTCTAAGTTCAACGATACGCCGAGATTCCATTACCATTCGATTATCCAACTTCTTATATTTAAATCCACAATTCAATAAAACCGCGCGCAGTGTTTCTAAACATTGATAATTATATTCAGGAATATCACGAATCAGTTTTAAAGTTGGTATTATATGGTCCTTCTAAAACCCGTAAACAATCCGTTAATAACATGTTTCAAATGGTCTCCAAAATGCCATTCTAATTAATTAGTATTTACAAATACATTATATTCATAAAACTTACCCTAACGTCTACGAACAAATAATAAATATTATATTGATATCAATTCACTCAAGTCCCCGAACAAATAAATATTATATTGATATCAATTCACTAAAATCACCCGAACAACTACTATTATTTTAAATATTTCTTTAAAACAAAATTCACACACGCCCTTCAATGTAGACTGTTGTCTTAGCAGGCTTACCACCCTAAAACATACATTTTTTATGTTACAGTGGTCCGCCTGAGTAAGTGACCCGTTACTCCGTTAGATTACAAACAATAATGTACTGGATTACTAGACACCTGCAACTTGTTCATCTGCGTTGCCAGATGTACAAAATTTTCTTAAATATAGTGGGCATACATGAAGTTGTTTCAATTAATTTCTCGTTTTACAGCAATTTCGAGCGCCTTTTTTTAATGCTTGCCAATATATTTATATTATGTATTTTTTAAAAATATTTCCAAACTAGCTAACAGTTTACTGAAGTAATGGGAAACATTTGTATAGTGAGCCCAACAATTTTAGAAAATATATCTGACAACATTGCTTTATTTTATGGTCATCACACTGACAATAGAAGGACTATACTACTGGCAATTTGTGTATTTACTTACTTTACTCTAGTTTGTTCATTGTTCGTAGTTTATGCTTGTACCAGATGAATAAAGTCTATTCTAACTTTGAAATGAAAAGTATTTAATAATGATATATATTTTTTCATTCGAGGTGCTTCTAATGTGCGGTCTTCCAGCGTCTGGAAAAACTCATTGGGTTAATGAACACGTCGCAGCAAATGCAGACAAAAATTATACTGTACTAGGAAACAATAGTATATTAGACAAAATGACGGTAAGTAAAATATACTATAAACTATATAATTCAAATGCAGTCAACAGTTGCAAAATGTAAAAAAGAAGTTTTTTTATTTTACAAATTTAAGGTATGCGGAGAACCATTAAAATTAAAATACAAAGGGAAATGGGGTATTCTTATGGACAGAGTTCAAAAATGTTTGAATAAATTGGTGTCAACTGCTGCTTTACGCAGAAGAAACTATATCATTGATCAGGTGAGATTTCATTTAAACTTTAGGTTCTTGAATGTGAAGCAAAACATAAGAAACAAGTAAGTATAACTCTTAGAAGGTGCCTTTAATAAAAGAGAAGTAAGTATAATATTTAAGAACAGTCAAACAAACGATAACGCGAAAACTAAAGAAAGTAATTTAGGCTTGGTTGACTATTGATTCTTATAAATCAGAAAATATGATGGTAGACATTACTTTGGATACTTTGAAGAATTATATATTTATTTGTTTATAATGTTGAGGAATTGAAATTTAAACAGTAAAAATTAAATTTTACCGCCTCATGTAGGGATTCCGGTTATCAAAGATTTTTCGTTTTGAATAAGTTTATTTGGATATAGATTTGAGACATCGCAGGTTAACTTGAAAGCGGGTATAAATATTAATTTATCGTTCTTATTTACAGAAGTAAGAACATAATTTATTGAAAATAGTGATAGAATGTATAATTGTGATTTAAATATAAATTGATGCATTTCTATTACATTCACTTTTTCACAGGATTGAAGTTATGTTTTATTTGTGATCAGATGCATATAATGAGAGACTTTGGTAATTTTGGATAAAAATCCTCCAAATATAGAACTAAAATATTTTTCATGAGAATTTGAAAATAAATTATAAGAATGAGATATTAATTACTACAAGTGCATATAGAAATTACGAAAAAAGTTCAGGATTGAGCAATTTTTTGTAAATTGAGTGCTAATTTGAATATAATATACATATATGGGGGTTATTTACGTTAAGAAGACAATGCCGTTGCCGAATGTATTTTTTTCCTTTATTTAAAGAAAACTAAAAATTCAATATGACATTCCATTTTTTTTATTTGCCTGTACCTCAGAAGGCGTAAATAACGTATTTATTTAAAAATGTATGGTTTGTATTATATACTTGGATTTATTCATTATAGAATATTTTTGTTATTTTCGGAAAATCAAACTACAATCTTTTTCAAGATTTTTATTTCAACGTTTTGGATCGTTAAAATGAAAATATAAAAAAGATTTTGGTTTGATTTCCCAAAAAATGATCAAAATAATAATGAACTATAGGAAAGTACAGTATATATTTTTGCAAAAAGTGTGTATGAAATATAAGAAACTGTAACCGATGATTCTATATTTGAATTAGCATTTAATTATTTTACATAGAGAACCACATTGAAGAACACCGAAAGGAATAAATCAATACTGTAATATTGATGCAAATATAAGTAATAATATTTTTTGCGTTCATTTATACAATAAATATATTTTTTGTGGGGATGTGACAATAATACCAAATTGTACTCTTTTAAGAATTTAATTCCGAGCTTTCGAACCACTACGTGCTCATGATCAAGGAATGAAAATGTTGAAAAAAATAATATATATATATATAAATTTCCTATGAACAATGAGACGGTAAACAGTAAAAATATATACAGTTTGGTCCGTAAGTAATTGTACATAGAAGTACAGCACAATCTTCACTTCAAAATATTGCGATTCAAACCAACAAGCCTTTATACAATGTTAATATTAAGAAAGATACAGGTTGTTGAACATGAAATTTTAATTTTCGTTTTTTACAATAACTTTAACGCTTTTTGACGTCTATGCACAAAAATTTGAGGTTGGGGGGTTTCTTGATATAAGGAATCATAATTTTGTACCTATTTCGACGTATTTTGTAGAGTGCGCCACATAGGCCACGTATGCGGCATAAATGTACGCAAAACCTTTTTTGCCTTTTACATTAGCGCTACTTTTGTAAAAAAAATTGAAGCCACATCGTTACAACAACAAAAAAGGTATACTTGTTATTATCCCCAAATCTTAACGGCTTAGAGATAATTACATTTTAGTGATTAACTACATGATTATTATTAAATGAAATTACGTTTGAAAAATGTAGTGTGTACGATAATTTTTTTTTTCATGGAAAATATGTACGGTACTTTTAATATTTAAAAATATTAAATATCGTACGCACAACTACATTTTTCGAACGTAATTTCATTGAATAATAATCATGTAGTTAATCACTAAAATATGATTATCCCTAAAACCGTAAAGATTTGGGGATACTAACAGGTATACCTTTTATTTGTTGGAATAATGTGGCTTCAATTATTTTTTCCTAAGTAATGCTAATGTAAAAGACAAAAAAGTTTTGCGTACATTTATGCCGCATACGTGGCCTATGTGGCGCCCTCTACAAAATACATCGAAATATGTACAAAATTATGATTTCTCATATCAAAAAACTCCCAGCCTCAAATTTTTGTGCATATTCGTCAAAAAGCGTTAAAGTTATTGTAAAAAACGAAAATTAAAATTTCATGTTCAACACCCTGTATCTTTCTTAATATTAACATTTTATTAAGGCTTGTTGGTTTGAATCGCAAAATTTTTAAGTGAAGATTGTACTGTACTTCTATGTACAATTACTTAAGGACCACCCTGTATAAATAAAAACAAATGTAACTCTATAACTAATGCCTATAGAAAAACATTTCATATGAGCTATTTTTGTTTCTATCAAATTTATTGTATATATTCCAGGGGTATATTTCAGTAAAGCAAATTGAATAAAATTACAAAAATAAATAAAACACTTCAATATTATCCACTACTCCACTTCTTAATCATCACTGTTAAAAACAACTCTTGTAATCATTGGGTTAACTTGCAGAGCTACAACACTTCCTTGAAATTGCCACCAATGTCTTCTTAACATAAATATCTGTTTCCCAGTACAAATTAGTCGATAATAAATAAATCTTTATCAGATTCAATCAATCACAAGAAGATATTTGATAGTCGTTTCTGATAACTGACAGCTATGATAAATTGTTTATAATATCAATTAATAAAATGTATGTCATTTTACGTGTATATCTAGACACCTAAACGGTGTATTATATCTAAAACAAATCTAACAACAACGTTCTAACACAATTTGATGCAAAGATAAAATGAAAAATACTGAGATTGTAAATACTTTTATCACTGTTCAATGGGGAATCATATAGTTCAAGTTATCCATACCTGTGAAACCTCCATCCTAACAATAATTATCTCACAAACTTTAATCAGGTCTTTACGGAATGTAGTTGACAGATTAACAAATTTAATCAGTTATGTTGAAGTTGTAGTTATTGTAATCTTCAAGAGGAACCCGCAACTTCGATTGACCTACGTCTACTTGAAAAATATTGATAATTTAAGGATGGCAGTTTGTGGGTATACCTTCCACTGACGGGTAGTCTTAATTTTGGAAAATAGGTGTTGCTGTACACTTTCTTTCACGCCACCTTATAAAATACTTGCAGGTCTGTTGTGGTATCGCCGTGAATGTTCTAACAGTTACGAATCTGTATTCCGGTAAAGTAAATAATATGTGAAATTTTAAATATGTTTTAGATTTCTGTCAACTGCAAGCTGTATATTATATCTTATTATGTAGGTTACATTAAAATTGTTTGCTACGTAAATACTGAATATACCGGGAATTGCAATACGCAACCATACAACAAAATAATTTTTTATTGTAAAATCCGATGTAGATAACAATTGACATTGTAACCTTGTAATTTTGTTAATTAGATTGTTTATAGCTTGTATAAAGTCAGTTCAAATATTATAAATCCAACATAGCGGGCAGCGCAGTGTTGATATAATTCATCCATTTTTATGTAGTCGACGACTAGTATAATTGCGTCGGTTGCTATGGTTTATTTACGATAAAAAGACGATGACGTTGCAAAACAAAATATTGTGATGTTGCCAAGCTGTAGTTTTTTCCTTCACTTAACGAAAACTAGAAAAGTCAATCTGATGTTAGATTGACAGTTCTTCTTTTCCATTGTACCGTACCTCATAGAGCGTAAGTCAAGAATATTTATTTAAAAATAAAAGGCTTGTATGATAGGCTTGATTAATTTAATATAAATATTCATTCATGCAAAAATATGGATAAGATACAGGAAACAGTAACCAATCATTCTATATTCGAATTAACATTCAATTAATTTACATAGAAGATGGTTAAATGACGAACTGTAGGTCCTTATATCTTATTCTCTGCTTTATAAGACCATCTTCAAGAGCACTGTAAGAGTTTACGCTAAAAGGAATCAATCGTCACCTTCATGCAATATCTATTATATTTATTATAATAAAAATAGAATGAAAAATAATATATCGACTTCGGTAGCTGGCCACTTGTAGGTGTGCTATTAGACTTTTTATATATAGCTGTGATAATCCACCAAAGCAATTTGAAGTAATGAAATTTAAAGTCAACATTTCTTTATCAACAACTGGAATGACCTGCTCTAAGTCTCTGCTCCTTCGGCTAATAGTTTGAAGATTGCATGACAATTGTGTTAAGTCACTACCTGCCTGATTTTATATTGTATTTCAAAGTTTTACTTGTGTTAATAATGAAAACAATAACTTGGGAATATAAATTTTATTTCAAATAGGTAAACTGGTTGGTTATTACGATACAATTATTTTAATCTAAACATTTATGTTCCTCTGAAATAATTCCACAATAATTTCAGAACTACTTACTTTAATTTTTTGTGAGTGGGCCACTCAAAACAGTCCACCCTGTTATTTGGCAATCTTCATTGAATTGAAAAAAAAACAGGCCGTTTTTTGTTTTAATTTGTGTATTATGAAATAACTGTACCTAATTAATTCAATAATAGTTATTAGTGATTTTGAAAAGGTGGAAATAAAGTGAATTGGATAAAGATATACAAAAAATAAAACACAAGATTTCCACTACTCCACCACAAAATCATCACTGTCAAAATTAATAATAAGTGGAGTCACATCCTGTCTATCGAATACTACTTCTCTATCCCACCAATCTTGTACAATTGACTTTTTCCATGCACCTAATGCTTGTTCTGTTGAAGAACCATTAGTTCCCACATGATCTCTATAAAAATTTTTAACTATGCCCCAAATATGTTCAATTGGGTTGAACATACAGTGGTAAGGGAAGTCTAAGCACTTTGTGGTCATATTTTTCAAATAATATGTCAGCTTCATATACTGTTGGTGGTTTATTCCTACAAAAATGTATATATTTAAACAAAATAAGTTATCTCAGTATAACCATAATATATTGAATAATGTTCATATCAAGTTACAGTTTAACTAAATTCAATTATTGGGTTTTGAAGAAAGTATTTACAAAAGAAATATCATTTTGTATCAACCAGTTTTGTATATCAGCCTTTTTGGTAGCTGTTGTTGGTACTTTATTGATCACTGTACTGTGATAACTTGCATTATCCATTACAATTGTGGCAGGTTCTTCCAAGTTCACTAAAAGTTTTCAAGGTTATGTGTTCCTCTAAAAAAATATTGTGTTAGTTAATTGTGAATGAAATAAAAAAGTGAATTCAATATACTCACTGTTTACATACATTTCGGAAAGCATTTTGATCAAAGTTATCAATTTCAACAGTAGGTTTTATGCGTTGTCTCTTTTTAGGTGGCCTTTAAAGCTGTTCATCTCTAATATTCTTGGCGGCAATACTGTTAACAATCGTAACGCTAAGTTGTAAAGCTTCTGCAACTCTCTACAATATAATAACTTCAATTTATGAAAGAATAATATATCAAGTTTAATTAATCTAACCTAACATTGAAAACATTTAACCATTTACATTTAAATATGTAAGAATGATATTAATAATAATGAATACAAATAGCGAATACTATTACTTACGTCTCTTACAGCAGTAAGCGGGCCCCCATTTCGGCATTCTCGTTCAAATTAGCTCAACAAAGATGTTACCATCTCTTGACATTTACTGTTCAGCTACTTCGGCATTTTATAACTACACACTGCAGATTTGCCTAAATAATTAGTAATGAAAATAACTGTTTTTTTTAATCTTAAAGAAGCAATTAATTTAAAAGCACCAAAAAAACTTGGAAACATTAAATGATGATCGAATGTCAATAAACTAGGGCTGTTACGATGGAACTGGACCTATTATTTTGGAATAGGTATCGCCCACCTATTACCAAATATTAGTCGAACCTATTACTTGTGTCACTGTCTGACTGTCACTCTTCTATTCTCATAGCTTAGTGATCGATATGTAAAGCATTACTTAGGCAACTTGTAATACGCATTACGTGTACCTATTACTTGTATTGGATATATGATATAATGTAAACAACAGAACGGTTTAAGTTCAATGTACCAGAAATCAGAAAAAATAGACTGATAAATAAGAGAATACAGAAACAGAATACGCTTATATAATTTTTGGGGTTCCCCAACCTACCCTACCCTACTATAACAGGGATAATAACATGAACAACCAATCCGATCTATACGACGTATTTGGTAGGTACCTATTTATATTACGGCACTGACAGCGCCAGCAATATTCTGTCATAAAATTCTAGTTGGAATAGTTTGGAACGGTAATAGGTATTTGGAATAGGTATCTACTTGGAATAGGAACAGGTAATACTAGGTACGTCGAAAAGCTATTCCGTAACAGCCCTACAATAAACATCAAAACATGCTGGGGAATTTTACCAGTTGATCTGACAACGTCTTGAAGTTTTGCCAACCCGTTAGCTGTAAATTGCCCTGGCTGTTGAGGATAAATTGTATTTACGGTTGGTAAATTAATATTTATTCTGATAAGCAGGAGAGTAACTAAAAATGACGTCATCGTCTTTTTATCGTAAATAAACCATATCAATAGACACCTATACTACGGTATACCTAGCCTTTCTTTTTGTTGTTGTCTTTAATCAATTTTTTTTAAACGTTGCAATAATCTTTATTTCTGTGGTTTATTCGTTTATTGTTTATGGTGAAAGTGGAGAATAATTTAAAAAATTGACCTAAATCTCCTTGTGAATGGAAGAGGCATTTCACTTTTCTCTGAAATGTCAGATAATATGTCATACGCTTAGTACAGTCAAAGTACCATATAAATACCAAAGAATGCGTATGCAAGGAAAATCGTCTAATAATTGTGGAATAATTAGTTCAAGCAAGACATTGAACCGGTAGGATGTTATACTGAGACTAGGCGTTGACATGCTTTACGATGGTTTTCTTTGAATAAACAAAACATACGTTGTTTGTATTACATTTACCTCAAATAGTTATTAACTATGATATTTGTTGAAGAAAACATATTTTAAAAATGTGTTTTTTCTGAGAAGAAGATTAACATTATGAAAATATTGAAAAGGAAACTAGATAATTTGCACTATCAGTCATGTTTTTAAAAGGTTATTATCATTCTGTAATGCCCAAGGGATGTTATCCGAAGAATAATATGTCATGAAATTTATACACCTAGTTTGGAAATGATTTCGAATAAGCGGATACCCGGATTATAATTATTTTCATATGTACATACATTATATTTGATCAATAAATGGTGCTCGACTCCGAAGGGGCGGAGGGTTGTTACCTCAAAGCAATATGCTTGAAGAAAGTTATGGCAAAATTATTACAAATTTTTTTTTTTTTTATTGAAAGAAGTTGTGTCAGATTGTAATATTTTTAGGCCAAGAATCTTCCATTTCACTTTGGTCCATTACTTACGGACCACCTTGTATATAATATAAAAATAGAATACACGAACAACTATTTAAAACCGATGAAAATTATATCACATTGATGCAATATCATACTTTAGAATTCATTACACATAGAAGACTCACGCTAAATGATTGCTTTTAGTGGAAAAAATGGAATCTTAAACACAACTTATAATGAAAAACAACATTTTTCAAGTCTTATGTGATTCGCGAGTTTAATTGTGTACTATAAGCACACTCTTGTAGAGAGAAATTGGAAATAGCTGAAAATTTTTATTAATTTTCATGTCTTTAAATGTTTCTTGTGCAAAATAATTTTATGAAACTCTGAAATGAATACAAAACTGTGGGTGGGAAAAAGTATAGGTAGCCATTCATCAAATGACAAAATAAAGGGCACCCAAATATAGCAACAATAAAAATCGATACACCATGTGTCAACGTCGTAGTGTCAATATACTATGAACGAATCTATTATGTTCATAGAATTTATTGTGTATTATTTATATTGGGTAGTGTGCCAGATTATCAGTATTTTCAAAAAGAAAATATTTTTTTTTATAGAATTGTGAATAGGAAATTCAAAAACCATATGATGTAAGAACTCCGGAAAAATTATGTTACAGACAGCCATTTTCAGTGCTGTTGATAATATCAAATTTTCCATAGAAAAACAATTTTTAAAATGTTTTGCTACAAATTCTAACTGCGTACATAATGCGTGCATAATTTTTTCATACGACACTCACATTTTACATAAATAAACCATTCTTCAACTTGCATAACTCAATGATACCTTCAAATATGATCAGATAGTAAATGAGCAAGTCGCATGGAGCAAATTTTTGATAGTCTAGAACTGGGATCGGCAAGTAATTTTAAATGGGGTCCGGATACTGTCTATAAATTTTGACGAGGTCCAGAGAAAACAACTTATACAATAAATAATATTTAAGTGCTATTCATTGTATGTTTTCATATATAGTTCTGAATTATAAAAAAAAAACTAAAATTAATGTGAGAAACTGCACCGACGATCTTGAGCCAGTTTTTTATAGTTTGGCTCTCGAGAAGAACAGCAAAATCGTAGTGTGTCTTTTAGGTGGGCGTCCGTTACTTTTGAACTAACGATATTTGTTTTTCAAAAAATTAATCTTTGAGAAAGATGTTTCGCATACGTATGTCGAGCCAAACATAGTAGCCAAATTGATAATAGTTTTTTGCAATTTTCATATTTTTCTGGTACATGTTTTGCCCAAAACTCTTCAGTCGATACAGTTTTATAGGATATTTGCAAAGACACATCTTTCATATCAATTATTTCCATTTGAAGTGATGGCTTTGACAAATTAAACAACTTAGCAGCCACATCTCTCCATTCTGCAGCTACATTATTTAAGAAACATAGCTTGCCCATTTCTGCAAAGTCTTCTAATCTTGTGACAAATTCGTTTCTAAGATCGACTAAAACTTTTACAAACACTGCAATGTCTTCTTCAGAGTTCTCTTTTTTTATATATTCAAGAATAATGTCGGAAAATGGATAAATCTTTTCTTGAAATTTATACTGGTATACAATACATTACAATATTTGGAGGTCCGAATTTCGACCTTTCGCCTGTTGCCGACCGGTGGTCTAGAAGAGTACATTACTTTGAGTTTGATTAACCAAAGTAAAGCATGTTTGGATACAGCCGTTGACAACTGATCAGAATATGTAAATGTACAATGTAGTCTCTATATTATCAATGTAACGCAGACCCCATATGCCGTAATTCCCAACTATTTATTTTTGACCGACGAATTCTTAGCCATGGTACAAAACAAATCTGCGAAGAAGAATTCAACACGCAAGTATGTAAACTGCCTGCTGTTTCCAGGCACTATAATGAAATTTTTTATTGTCAAACCAAATAATCTGCTCTTTGTGCATATTAAAAATAACACTCCTGTAAATGATATTTCGTCGGTAAATAGTACAGTAAAACAAAATCTATCCCTCGTTATTTGTCAATAAAAAACATTCGCAGAATTCTACATGCACCTTTTTCAAATAATGATAATGCTGCAGCTAAATTTCTTTTAAAACTCCTATTAACATTCAGAAGATTACAGTTACATAACAGGAGCGGCTTCTACTATTTTAATAACATTTGCCTCATTTCTAACAGTCCGAGCTTTTCCTATTCTTCCTCGGTCGATCCACAGCAATAAATGAATTTCACGGAAACAAAGTTTTTTTTATATCATTCTACAAAACTCTTATTATTAGTGTTGAAATATACAAATATTTTAAAAAAACTGTAACAGTGAGACAGACGACATTAATTACACACATGCCTATTTCATTGCACCAACAAGCCCAATAATAATAACTCCAAACCTAATTTATTCTCCAGGATATTCACCTATCTAGGGTAATATTCCTAGTTTTCAAAGATTGCGAAAAATCACCTTGTACAGTCGGCGGAAGAGTTTTGTAACTAACACGTATATTAAGAGACCATTAACAATTATTCGTCAAGTCGCAACAGGAAAAAAATAAAAATTAATCCCGCACACTATATACAGGAAGGAAGTACCACAGTAGGTATCTAATAATACAACAGGAATATGACTGGGTCCATGGAGCTAGTATTGAGAGGAGTCGCTACGCCTATCATAAAAGTGGTATCGGTTTCGCCATTTTACTTCCACTTCTCTGTCAACTTGACATTAGTATTGTTTTGTGGATGTGAATTGGGTATTTTTGGATTTTCTTTTTGTTAGTGTCGTTTTTTTCTATTTTAATAATTGAACAATAATGGTTTCTTGTGCTTCACAAAGTTGTACAAGTAGAGACAGTGTAAATACGAAAAAATCATCAGGAACAACATTATTATAGGTTAGTAAACAATCGAAAGGACTGTACTGGAATATATTTCTTTGTGCTCCAATAAGTTTTATTCAACTTCATATTATATTTAATGTTGGTAGATTTCTTAGAACTCCATCAATAAGAGATATGTTGTTGATATTTGTAAAAAGAGGTTCTTGGCAGCCAACAAAATACCTACAGTGTTTCTATATTATCAATTTCACTAGTGAATATATGTTTATTGATTGAAAATTTAAATAGTCCGGCTCTGCTGACGACGCCATATTGCTCACATCACAATGTCACTCATGTGATACCACTTTCCAATTATAAGATAGTCGACTGTGTCATCTCCTCTTAATAGTAGCTCCATGACTGGGTCACACGCTTCTTGTCTAGGTGCCCGTCCAGACTTAATAATTTGTCACAAACAAAACTAGGCTAGAATACCAACAATTGGGATAAACAGAGATAACAAATCTAGTTCACATATTCACAAACAAATTTACGTACCTTTGATTCATTTATGAATTTTATCAGACAGTCATATACTTCCATTTTATTTAAGGATATATGACATATTGAAAGGTGGGAATAAGGTTTTGTATTTCTAGTCAGTAAATGCAGTTGAAAATTTTTTTATTTAAATCGCTTTTAATTTGACAGTGTTGTCATAAGTCTGTGTCTAAAATTTTTATTTTATACATATGCACTGGATAACAGGCATGTCCAAATAATCGTTATTTTTCATCATGAATATTGACGAGCTCGCTTGTCTTTACTTACATACACTTGATGGTTAAATAACTACTTAGAACTCGCGTCTATATATATTTTCAAAGGCACGCCGTGATATTTTTTACATTGCAAACTGACTTTAAACAAATTATAATATCAAATGTGATTTATACTGGCATTATCTACAAGTTTTACAAGGAAAGTACATTATATTTTTTGAAGAATCTAATTGATGTTAACAAATATGATAACCTGAATGTTCTTTATCCTGAAATATTATGAGGGTTAGGTTTGTAGACAAAGTTGCCACCAAAAACGTAAAAATGTGTGTTACTATTTATTGTCAATGAGGATAAAAATATGCACTGATTGAAAATCTTGAACAACATTGACTCATACATTTACAGACATTTCAGTTTTAGAGAGCAAAAACAATAGATATCGCAGAATAATGATTATTCTAACGCTTTATATAGTTTTTAAAAATATTCAAAACTTTATAAAGCGTTAGAATAATTACTATTATGCGATTTCTATTGGTAACGCGGTTTATTAAATACGACAATATTACAGGAAACTGTAATAGTACTTTAGCAAAAATAATGCACAAATGCACAAACAAATATATAGGAAACTTTTATTTGGATTTTAAATTTCTGAGGTTAACAAAACGTTATAATGAACAATTAATATACGTTTATTAAAATTGAAAATGTACAAGTTCTATGTTGAAACGTGAGATCATTGACATATATTTTAAAAACGTTTAATGGTCGTATAGTACTGCTAAACCCATTTAATTAAACTGGTTTAATTGGTTAACCGCCCTTAATATTCCCTTGGTATGTACTGAACGAAGTAAAGTTAAACCTGAAAGAAGTTTGACAACGTCGAAAAGTTCAGAAACTTTTTTGTGTAAAAAATATTTTTTGGTGAAAACGCTTGACATTAGTTTAGTTTTGAGTGCGCTCGTTTACAGTTACGGATGTGATGGTTATTATTTGGATTCGAATAAAGTACATGGATTTTATTGATACAACGTGCAGTTTGAATAATTATAATCAACAACTTTTCCTTCCGAATCTAACCGACCTTTCATGAGACAGTGACATAAGTTAGCCAAGTATCAAAAGGAACAGTTTAAAATTAAACCTTCAATATTGGGTGTTTAAGTTTAAACTAGTTCAAATTACTTAAAATCGATGGTGCATACAAACTTAAAATAATATAAACTAGTTTAATACTTTGCATACGTCCATGAATGTTCAAATTCAAAAAGCTTAATTGATGTTAGATAACTGTAGGACAGCTAGTTTTCGATTAGCAACATTTTTTAATATAACCCACATACAAAATTATCATTCCCTGTTAACGAAAATTCTTTGATAACTGTACTTAAATAAATTTTATGAAATAATGAAATGATAGTGTGAGAACGTTTTTATAATACTGAGGCTTGTGGCAGACTAACGTGTTCGCATCAGCTCAAAGCCGTAAAATGCGGCCGTTTGAGGGCTTCAAGAGAAAGGCCGTGATAGTTGTAGTTGGAGATGAAGAACAAGCTAGACGTCAAGCTTTGAAAGAGGTCCCTGATAGTACTATTCTTGGAATGAAAGGTATATTTGTGTTGGATGACACAATTTATATTTTTTATAAAATAACGGTTTTTTTTACTATACGTCAACTTCATTCATTGAAAAAAGGTTCATATCAAAGTTACATACATTCTTTTGTTCATTTTAATTTCTTGATAAAGTTGGTAAAAACTTGGTGGCTAATTAATATTCTTGTAAACATTTAAAGATGTTGAATGTATCATTTTGGTTAGAACCGCAAATATGTGCACATAAACACCATTTTTTCATTGAGATATTTTTTAATAATGCAGATTGTAAATGATTGAATTTTAATTTGTGTTTAGTGCAAATATTCGTCTTATCACCATAAATTTAGTATGTAAATATTTCTCTTTGACAATATAATATTTTCTTTATTGATTGTTTAACTTGAAGTCAAACACGAAATAATTATTATTGAACCACTTCAAAAAATGTCTTGATGCTTAACATATTGATTTAATTTTATTTTCACATAATTTTTATAATAGTATATTCAAGTATAAGCGCGTTTTTGAAAGTTCGATTTAAACACGCTGAGGCGTGCTTTAAATAGGTAAAATGGTTCACCAATAAAAAAAACTAATTTTCGGATCAATGTAGCCATCAAATTTTTGGAGTGGGATTAATCAAGATTTTGTATATACTAAATATTTTGATGCATTTTTAAAAAGTGTACCAAGTGCTAGTTAGTTTTTTTATACTTTTAGATACTCTAAAAGGTTGTAAAAGTGATGAAAGTATAATAGTTTATATGCAGAATTCATTAGGGAAGACAGTGGCGGCTGGCGATAATATGCATGGAGTATTTTTCAAAATGATTTAAATTCTGGGATCCTTTATAGAAGGAACAATATAAATATAATTTCGATATAATATAAGGGGTTATGTGGACTTTTATCCAGATACAGTAAATTTAGGAGAAAGTTTTGAAGTCTTATCATGACATTTTAGAAATATGCTAGAATGAAAAATATATTTATATCTTCGAATTTAAGTGTTGAATTTTTAATTACATAGTTAGCAGGTCTACAAAAAACAAGGGATATAAGTTCCTGACAGCGCATATGCAAATTTCTTTTAAATATAGCATCACTATTAGCATGGGAATAAAAAAAGTTTCTCATTAAGAATAAATCGAGATATATTGAAATGAAATTCGTTTATTTTTACAAAAAAATTGGAAAGGAAAATTTTAAATATGCCAATATGGCAGAGCTAGCTTAAAAAATGCATCAAAATAGTGTAAAATAGAATCGATGTTTCTTCATTTCATCATTAACTTTTAGCTGCTATGGTTTTACCCGTCGTTGGCGATTGGTTTGAAGAAGTTTCATATGTTGGTGTAGAAGAAGAAGAAGCAAAAGAGATTATTAAGAAATACAATGAAGCTGGGAGAGCAGCTGGATTTCCAGCAGACAAACGTAGGGATAACCGTAGTAAGTAAATCGGTTTAATTTCTAAAAATATAAACTTTCAATGGTCCTTTTCGTACTTGAATATCAAAATAAATGTGTATTCAATAATAATATAGGTCTTTATAAACAAAATTTCATAGTTATAAGAAAAATTGTATTAACAGTCGAACGAGCTTCAACCATCCACTAGTGAAAGTGGGCGTCTGTTCTACCACCTAACCCTTTAATAATAGATCGATGCCCACATTTTATATACAATAATAAAAAAGTAACCTATGGGAGATAATCAATAAAAGGAGCTATGAGGGGTAAACTAATGTGAGAACAATTACAAAAACAAGATTAATTTGACTTAATAGTCAAAAATTCAACTTAAATGATGGCAACGATTTGGAAGCTCTAAAGGAACGACAACACACTATGCTGCGATTTACCGTTGACAAACCCAGCGACTGTAAAAACGTTTTAATGTTTTGGTGTTTAAAATAATTCAATACCGTACATTTCCAGGGAAAGTAAAAATATCAAATTAACTTTTTTACAGGAAACGATCAGGGAAGACACTTTCAAAGAAGAAGTGGTTATCAACAATCATATCAGTCAGGTCGAAGATGGGACCGTCCACAAAGAAGAGATGGAGACGGTAGCCGTTGGAAACACGATTCAAGGTCACGAGATTGGAGAGGTAAGTTTACAAATTATATAAATGTAGTTGTTTGGATAAATAATAGGTACTGAATTTGGACTTGATGAGCAAGGGACCGAATTGTTTGCATTTTCACGGTTACCCAATATCTTCCTTTTCTGTCTTTTTCTTCCCTAATCGCATTGTAGTCAACATCAAAGAACAACAAGCGATGTTGAATAGCAAAAAATAAATAACCTTGAAGGTGACAGCTTTACTCTTATCACACTAAGAAAAAGTATTTTGGCATAAAGTTGTGTTGTATTATTTAGGTATTTTTCCACCAGTAGCTACTTCTGCACTTTTCTTTGACAATATACACGTGAAATAAATCATTAAAAAATAATGATTTCAACCTATAAGCCAATTTTTATCTAATTTAGGTCTGTAAAGACTGTAATAAAAAGGCCCAATCGTATGAAATATGACGACTAATTCAAAAGATGGATTCCGCAGACTCGTTTTTTCCGAAGTTTCCGTTATTGTCCGTTGGTGTATTCTTTGGTCAAATTTTACATAATTATGACAAAATATCTGATTGAATGATTAGAAAATGTGAAATAAATTTGCAATATTCATTACACAGACCTGTATCCATTGAAAAAAATTGTATATATTCCACGATTCTTTTTAATAAACATGATACGAATATTCAGTATAGAATAAAAATTTCTCGCGTAGTTAAATATCACTGGCAAATTCGGTTATATTTCACGCATAATATTCGTCCTAGTTCATTCTGTTGAATTAATTAATTATTCGCGACATTGCTCACTGATTGTAACAGTTTCTGATTGCGGTTGAAACAGACCTAAAGAGATCGTTTTATTAATTTTGTTGTTTCTACGGTAATTTTTTTGCATAAGTAATAAATGTATGTAGTAACTTACACATTCACATTCATCTCCTCGTGGCAATTTTCTCGATTCTAGACAAACTGTTGTAAACCATCATCTACTAAACCATACTCATTTCCAATAAGGCTAGTAACTAACCTACACCCTCTTCCGATCGGTGCATGTAATCCAGTGGAATATGTCATGACTGCTTGGCGGGAAGTTTTTTTGTTAGTGGATACCCATGTTTTTTGTATAGTATGTTCTTCTTTCAGTCATGTTTTGTCCAGATCGCTACTTCCTGATCGCCCTTTAATAATTTCTTCTTCAACACACAATTTCCTCTTTATCTATAAGAAGATTCACTTAGCAAGTCCGTGTCTATAGTATAAAAGTTCGTAGCAAGTATCATTAAATTTCCGTTTTACATTTTGGTGATAAATGTAACGCCTACGGATTAAGTTTATTTTATGGCTTAGACCCCGAAGACGTGCTTCCAGTAAAAAAGTGGACAGAGTCTAATAGAACGTTTTCACAAGTCTTAAGGTTTCAAATTGCTGGTACTTATTAATTTAATTTTAATTATACAAAAATCTTCAACCAAATAGAAATCGTGTTTTCCCATGTCTGTCTAAGTCTCTGATAACGCTGCAATCGAATGACATATTGTAATTTGCTCATACTTTTTCATATCACCTAGTCTAGTCCCCTTGTCCTCTGCACCAGAGTGTTCATTAAAAATAGTGGTCAAGTGTTTTTAGTAGGTAAAATCGCAAACTAAAATGTTTCCTATCGGGAACTTGGATAAGTCATTCAGTCTCTCAGTTATTACTTGTTTTCACACATTGTTGTATCTGATTTGCAAGCATTTAAAAATAAATAATGATGTCTCTTGATTTTATTAATCTAAGTTAGTGAAAATACAGAAATAAGGTTTAAACAGGGAAAAGTGATGTTGACTATTTTGATACATTAAAAATAACAAGTGTCAAATTTAACGCTCAAAATGGTACTGGTTAAATGACGACAAAACGCTTATTTTATTCGTGATAATTATTGTTATAAAAGATGAATTTTAAGCTCTAATAGAAGAAAGAAACATAAGTGAATTAGGAAGAAGCTTTTAGTGTTTCTATGTTATGGTTTTGTTCCATAAGAAAAGTTTGGATACTGTCCTAAGATTTAGTTTGATTTTTTTATCACGGTTCACTTCGTCGTATAGTCGTTTTGATTCAATTTTAAGTTCGACAAAATTTTTAAAAGTTACGTTGTAATTTGACCTTTAAATGGGCATCGTTTTTTAGGAAGTAATTACGACAGATCAAGAGACTATTACAGTCAAGGAAGTTACGATAGAAGGAGGAGTCAATATGGCGCTAGATCTTCGAGTGGTGATTGGGACAATGGTGGTGGCAGTAATTGGGGAAATCGAAACCAAAATAGTGGTTGGAACCAACAAGCTTATGGCCGAAATTACAACCAACCTTGGAACAATGGTGGTAACCAAAATTGGGGCAAATATAACTCAGGTTCCGGTGGTTGGCAAGGGTATAGTGGCAATTGGAATAATTATGGACAGCAAGGGAACTGGAATCAGGTAAAACTCTAAAATGCACCGTTGAGATGTAAATATTTAAGTCGCCGCACCTTTTTTTAATTTTTATTCAGATATTCTTCATTTTTCCTTGATTCAGTTTTTTTTTTAATATAGGTGGATGAAACATTTTCTTATAATTTTAGTTTTTTTTTAAGCAAGTCACGAATTTCCTCCAAAATTTTATAATGTAAGCTTTCTTTTTATACCTAGAATATTTATGTAACAATGTCTCATCCCGATGTTTATTTTTTCATTTTTTGGTATTTAAACATAACATGCACCTTATTTATCAACACAAATATTATATTTTTGTTGAAAAACTGTCTAAAGATTCGTTATCAGAATCAATGTTGGCTGTACATAAAATTTTCTATTTAATTTAAAAAAATCCATGCTTCTTGCTAGGTATTGTAAAAGAAAGATAACTGTACATCAAGAGCATGTAATAATTGAAACTAATATTGGAGGGATATCCACTTGCGTTAAAATTAAATTTAAAATAATTTGTCAATTATATTTTTATAAACAATCATTCAAAATGGTAATGGTGTGTTTTTTTTTATTTTACAGAAGTAATCCAGTCTTACGGCAAACATCTTCGGGGGTAATTTAATTTTAGATAAACATTTTAATTCGAAAAAACATCAATATTGATTCTGATAATTTACTTAAGCAAAGTATTTTTTAAAGAGGGAGCCATTTTTAAAATAGGCGCAGCAGTATCATCAGCCACCGCCGCAAACACAACAACAAACGGCTTATTCGACAAATTCCACTATCGCCCAAAACCAGCAATTTTCTCAACCGTACAATGCTCAAGAGGCTTGGGCACAGTACGCAAGACAGTATGCACAGCACCAACAAATGGCACAAGCAGCTGCCGCAGAATCCCAGAAACGATAAATTCTATAAGAGTAGTATTTTTTTTGTAGCAACAACGTTCTAAAAAATAATGCTTCTGGTAGTTTTATCATTCCTTTTTTACGGTATAATACTGGTAATTGCTACAGTCTGTTTGCCTAGTATGTTTTTTTTTGTACTATTTTTCACAAATCTGGCGTTAGTTTTTAATGCACATATAAATAATAATTTGACTATTATATGGTGTTGAGACTACATTTTTCTCCTAAACCTATCTTTTATAATCTATAATCTTTTACGGTTGGAGTTAAGAGTGTTGATTGATTCAACATTTTTTATTTGCTTACTAAAATTTGACTGTCGCTCGGTCCTTCTATAATGAATGTCTACAAATTGAACACGCTGATTTTTACGCCTGACGAAGCCTCCGATAAGATACCACTGCAACCAGAGTGGCTTATTGTATTTTAGCTCGTGTTTTTTCTTAGCACACAGCCAAGTTCCTTTGTGGCTGGTGTATT
>CAJUYH010001291.1:15531-50408 GCA_910591685.1 Galerucella tenella | reverse complement strand
ATATATATATATATATATATATGATTGATAACAAAAAATGGTGAACCTCACTCAAAAGTATTTAAAACTCTTCGCGAGAAAGAAAAAAAAATAAATTAATAGGTTAAAAAAGAAAGTAGTTTGCTGAAGAAAAATAGGTTGAGTTATATGAAATGTTCGTTAATAACAGAAAAATTCAAGCGCCAACGAAAACTTTTGGTCTACGTCCTTGAGTGGAATTTTTAAATGAGGGTGATAGAGAATAATAACAAAAAAATATTAATAATAATAAAGCAGAAGCAAGACGCGAGAAAATATCATTGTATAATATATAGAAGAGCGGTTCCACAGGCGGTTAAAACGAAACGAAAAGACAGTAGCCGTCTACGAGAATATTCTACACAACAATACACTTTTTTCTGCGATTGGGTCTCATCGGGCGGTGAAGCTAAGTACTTATCGGACCGTCCTACTATATATATATATATATATAAGTATAGACGATCGACTAATTTTATTTATGAATATTTGCACGAATGTAATTTAACGTATTCGTTTATTTTCGACATTTGACTCTGAATTCGATGTGGAATCTCAAAGTTTTGAATCGAAATGTTTGTAACAGCATTTTGCTACGTCCACTTCATTTTCACCACCAATGCGAGTTGATACGAAGTTGAATTGGATTCACACAATTTACTAGAACTTAAAACCATTCAATGGAATATATTACATATATTATAAAGTAACTCCTTTCTATCACTGCAATATGGCTCGCCAAATAATCCAAAATGACTTGTTATAATCCTTAATCAATCATAAATTCATGAGAATGCTCAATTCGAATTTGTGTTCATATATCGACCGATGATATTTCAACACTCATATCAGAATGTTTCTTCATGTGTATGTAAAATATCAAATCATCCAAAGTCCTCATGAATATTTCTATCTTTGCAAAACTGTATTTCACTACAGTAGTTTAAAATAAATTCACTTTTCATTCTTATTTATCATTATGATACATATCACTTGAAATGAATTAACATTTCACTTCTAGTGAGTGTTGATTAACATTATATACAGATTGAAGTATCTATTTGACATATTCAAATTACTCGTAAACATTTTACGCACAATTACTAAAAACCTATCTATCTGAAATGATAAATTATTGCAGCTACAAATGAGTTAAGAAGTATTAAATTAAATATTGTTAAAAATGGTTGATCTCTTTATTTCATCTACAATGGTGATGTTCACCAATTACAATTGAAGGTAATCAATTTAGCGTGACGATGATGATGCGTGAACATAAATTGGTTCTGCCAGTGACCTAAATAACATTTGTGGTTGTGTTAATCAGTATATATTCGACATCACTCTCAGTTCGAGGTAATGTCGATAAACAATTATGTAGTTTTGTGTTCTAAAATGCTGAATGACATTCATTTAAGTTTACGAAATATATGACTTGCACTTTATCAAAAAATTTTTCATATCATTTCTCGGTATTATGAAGTGTTTTATTTATATGCTATAGTGATAGTATGTTCCAATAATGTGAATACGTCATTGTGTGCATCATTCAATGTGTTTAATTTCAATACCCATTTCACAATTATTTACTGATATGAGACGTTTATAATTTAATTAGGATGATTATTTGTATTATGATGCGTTTAGAAGTAAATTATAACAAAACAAATATATAATATATTTATTGTTGAGTTATACAAATTTTTGGGCTTTGCAATTCAGACACGTAACAGTTTGTGAGTCGATTTTGGTTGACGACGTTGTGTAATGATAAAATTAAATTGCCCTATCTCCTTTACTGACTGTCATTAGAGGATAGCAGTGGAGGTATAGTTTTAACAGTACGATTGTTTGATTATATCGAAGGATTTTTTTGTAGTGTTTGGTCTGTAAAGTTTCATGATAATTATTATTGATTGACTGATTTACTATTATCATGTGCAAGTGTACAGATAAAATCAAAATCAATGAGCTTACTTGATATGACTATAAATTGTCACAGTGCATCAATTCATATATCAATTGTGAATTTATTAATTATTTTTTTTATTGATTTCTGGGCTTATATTTGTTATTCGAGTCGGTGAGCATCGAATTATTGTGATGTTGTCTGAATACCATTTGGTTATTTCACTAAATTGGATACTATTGGAATCATGCAAATTACTTGCTGAATTTTCATTTTATTTGTGCGGTGTGTGAAATGTGAATAATGAGTAATTGAAATGTGTTTAATTAATTGATTCGCAAGTACAATTGCGTTATATATTTGCATGGGCTTTTTTAAAGTGAAACAAAATACGTTCAATTAACATAATGTGGTGGATGCATTCAAATAATATGCATACCACCAATTTATTCGACAATTTTCTCATGAAAATTTCTGTTTACTTTTTTTTTATTTTAAATGTTTTTTTCAATAAGTTATATTCAATGTTTCAAATGTATTTCAAATTTTATCTGAATCTTCATATTTTTATAGTTTCATTTAGATGTTGTTACTAAATTATATGCTATACAAAAAGTATCTGGAGGAAACTGACAATTTGAAGTTTTTTATTTATTAACCGAAAGCTTTTCCTTAATAATTGATATTAGTTGGAAAATAGCGACGTAAATTAAAATATATTTCAATTTACCAATGATTCCAACATTTTTTTATGGGCCAATCAATGCGTTTTTCGATGATGAATTGGTACCATTTTAAAAATACAACGGGAATTAAACAATGTGAGCAAGCCAATTCCTGCTGTGAATATTTAAAAGACAAGTGTATACGTGATCCGGTGAATTGAATAATTGAATTTTTCCATTCGCACTGTATATTAATGACGGCCAATTGCGGGTCAAGTCTGATGGTTCAATTCCATGGTAGAAATCTCGTCTCGTGCATTCGGACAATGTGCAGATATACATGTATATATCAGCTTCAGTTGATTCAGTTTTAAATCCGATGCACAAACGTTGCATGATTAACCACCCTCTTCTGCTCGCAATTATCTCCAGTGTTTTTTTTTATTTCACAGAAATTTATCCTCTTGGAATACTCTGTTAACATTCAACATATTAATGTTGAAAAAAAAATGGAGATTGAAAAAATTTTTTATAAGATTAGTTGTGTGAAAATACTTTTATTTATCACCTTGAAATAAGGAATCATGAAAATCGCATTAAAAATACAAAAGTTTATGATAATCATAGTGAAGGATTATTTATACTTCGAATTTCCAATTTTTCATTGATACTCCAGTCTCATTTCTTTTTCTCAATAATGGTAAGATGTTTGACAGAATACCTTTCCATATTCGAAAAAGAATAAATACATGGCTGATACTTTTTGAAAAATATATTTCTTGGTATGTTATGGATTTATTATATGACTCGTAATCAATTGTATACAAGACCGTTACACTAATGCTTAATGAATATGGATGTACTTCAGATTTTATCCTGTAATTTTAAGTAGTGTACTTGCAGAGTTTGACATTATCAATTCAGCCATCGATAAGATCATGCGACTTATATTTTTCAAATGATTTATATGTACATTTAGATTATATGATAACAAAAATTGGACGTAAATTACTATATCACAATTTTTTTAGAGTCGTATTCATCTTTTTTATTGCACCCAATATTTATATTGATATAATTATTTTTTAATAACATCTTTGAAGATTAGATCAAAAGATTAACATTATCAAAGAGGACAATGAATGAATATATTGATAAATTTATATTAATTTAATTACTTCTTTATGAGTATTTTATTTAGACCAGTTAAGTGCGAGGATCCATTACTCGTCCCCAGAATATCGGTGTACCACTGATCTTGGAAACGATTGCAAATATAAATGGTCTATCAACTCCGATACTTGTTCGTAGCATCCTAGCACTGAAACTCACAGCTTAAACACAACAATTTTATTTTTTCCAATTTACAGTACAAACACTTATTCAATGGATGTGATATAATTTTTTTACACTTACCAGTTGTAACAGCAGCTTCACTGCCTTTTGTGTCTACATTGATAGATGCTTTCTGGTAGACATCTTGTACTTTCAACTTTACTCTATGATTAATATTTGATAAATTTGCATTATTTTTAAATAATTTACGAATTCCCATCTACGAATGAAATTAAGAAAGGAGTTAAACAAATGATCTGATGGATTACTCCAGAATGACTAACCCATATACATTGATAAGTATCGACTCACTTTTTGAAGAAATGGTTTGAGGTCCAATTTGCTTTCTAGTTTAAATTTTGGCATGTACAAATTTAGTGTAGTTTTCGAAGAGCCCAGTTGTGAGAAGTCATATTATCGATATTATTACCTATTTCATCCACGGTTTTGTCTTTATTAGGAAGAATGACATACATGCTGAATCCATTTTCGTCGTCATCGGACTGTTTAATTAGTAAATAAATTATATTTCAATATCAATTTTTTCACTTTCAATTCATGAGATTGCAATACCTTATATGGTAGTTCTACATATGTTGCCGTAGAGTCCAGGACTGAACCATAATTATACGCGACTTCCAAAGCATACATTGTAGGGACAGACACACAATGATTTTTTGAAAGACAGAATGTTTTATCTATTAAAACCTTATCGAATGCGGTCACCCAATCCCCTTTGAAGTAAACAGCATTGATAATTAATAATTGCGTGCCTGACAAATTATCTGTGACAATACAAAGACAAAAGAAAATAAGTTTCGATGGACATTCATAGGTGACAAATATATTTAATATATTCACCGGGTGTGACAATTTCTCTAATTGTGTTATTGGTTTTTTGCTGACACCAATTGTTTATTATTTCGACGGCTTTGCTAGAATCGTCGAAATTAATTCTTTGTACATCCGATTGAAATAGCCTTTGCATTAGACTAGCGTACGGCCGTCTGACTGAAATTCCAGAATGGATGAAGAGTCCATTGGCCAAGCGGAGATCGGCATTTTTGGCATTCTAAAAATCAAATTAAAAATTAGATGAATGAATTCAATGAAATATTAAAAATATATCGGATATTAATTATTTGTAAAACTCACCTTCAAATTCTGCACAAACTCGTACAAATTACACCCGACAACAGCCCGGTTGAATGGTAATTGTAATGTATTTTCCAACTCCTTATATGTGTTACCAGCAGAACCATATGCTGTCATGGCTAATGCTACGAACGCACTAATCGGTGAACTGATGAAGTTGCCCTCCACATTTTTCGCTAAAGTCTTAAATATCACACTTATTAGTCATACATCTGTCATATGTATTATCGTGTATTTTTTATTTTCAAACCTTCAATGGAACATTTGAATATAATAAATACAAGAGCAACATTTGATTTCACACAATATACCTGGTAAAACCGTGCAGAAAATGCGTTGATTTCTCGTGTAAGTAATTGTTGATGATAATCGTCTTTTATACAACTTGCCGAGCTTGATATGATTAACATCAATACAAGAGAACAAGTGTATAAAATACCTGGAAATATTGAATGAGTATTTCGGTGATTATATAAAAAATAAAAAAATGAGTATGAAAGTTAGAAACTTACGGTAAGTATTCATGGCTAATTGATTTGTAGCGTTATCGTAGCAACAGTTTACACTAAATGTTTGTTTGAAACTGAAAATGCCTAATGAAGACTCCCACTATTTATAGTAGAACGCAACTGATGCAAAGTCATCACACCTATGGCTACAGTGATATTTGAAATCCAAGTCATGCAGGTATTTAAAAAGTTATTATTAGTCATAAGATAAGCAAGATATTCTAGATAATATATAAAATAATGGAACATTCACTATTCGTTTAAAGAAATGAATTTTGTATCAAGTAAAGTGGAAAGATAATTTATTCTGTTGCAATACACATTGAACAATTGAAACCAAATAAGTGTTTTTTTGAGCGCGCGACTCATGCAATTAGCAATGTAGAATCAATAATAAATTTGAAATATAACTTCCTCATATTGGAGTATAAAGTTCGCGTTGTTGAACAGGAATTTTCATGATTAGAAAAACAAACAAATCATATTGAAGTACAAAATGTATCATTCATAATTTCATAAAAAAATAGAATAAATGGTATTTCAATCAATATATCTTCGGCAAGATATAGTCTGAAAAAATTTGTGCGGATTCTTTGATCAATACTGAGATATTTTCGTTCTTAAAATATATTCATTGAAGTTTATACTTTAAAAAAAAATCCTACCACAATTGCAGAGTTGAGGTGCCTAAAGCCATTTTTATATCAACAATTCGAATGGAATCCAATAAATACAGTATCGATAGAACTGTAATTATGGGCTCTTCAATATAATGTATCACTCGAACCAACTTTCCATTCAAAGTTTCAAGGATGCAGATTGGAAAATTGACTCATAATGTGTTCCCCTCCAAAGGAAAATTGACGTGCCCGACTGTTCTTGCTTCAAATTTCATGAAAAGAGGAAAAACTACGTGGATACTTTAGGTTGCATCACGCCTCATATATATTCAATTATTTTTATATATTATTGCATTTTATATAGCTCTATTTTAAAGTTTAACAATTCTGTTAGAGTTTATGCGATCGTAAACGAACATTCATCACGTATATCACCGTAAGTATTCTCATTTTGTCCCTCGTAAATTTTGTCACTAATAAATTTTAGCACTTCTCATATATTCCTACCACTTGATTGTGAAATGTTTAGACTGCGATTAATTTTTCAAGCAAATAAATATTGTTTTCTAAATTCATGCATTTATTGATTTTACTCGACTTTACTTCATCCTTTTCTTTCTTTCCTCATTTCCAATTGATCATTATTCGTGTTTGATGCATTTTTCACGATCATGATATTGAGTTTTATAGTAAAAGAGTGAGAGAAGCGAATTGAGTTCTCGCATCAAATCAAACTTCATTTTAGTCACGAATAAAGTTTAATCAAGTTTGATAAATTAAAGGGGAAAATTTTTCTAAAGAATATCAACGAAAATGAACTTATCTCTTTTGGTTTTGTACAGAAACAGTCTTGTACTCGATATTTTCTTCTATTTCTCATCATTACAATCAATTTTTTTCGTCTCAAACATTTCCATTTCATTAATTATTTATTGAAACTTAAATTCATTTTATTTACAATAAGGGAAATTATATTTACAATAACCCAAAAAATACGAGAAATATCTGGTATCACTTAGTGGATTTCAGGTAAAGTCACTGTGCAACAGAGAAAAAGTTCAATTTAAGCTTACTGTAAACAATGAATTCGTATATTTGCAACAGTGCGGTCGTTTACGTTGCCACAACGAGTAAATGCAAATGGCACAGTGAAATCCGTATATACATATAAACTCTCTGCAATATATTTCCCTGCGGGGACCATAACTATTAAAAAAAAAATAACGAAATGGGAAAGGGAGAGAAATGAAAAACATGGAGTATGCGTGGCTAGATGAAGGGTAATCCGGCGTTAAATTGGACAACAAAACAAAAGAAAGGCTCGGATGCATCCGGCACAGATGCGAAAAGCGTGGATGCACGGTCGTTATTCGGTAGAGGATATAGGAAAGAAGAGAGTGTATATTCCTTCCTGGCTAGTGACTTCGATTATCGTGGATGGTTGAGCACATGATTCGCTACAAAGCGCATTGGCTGCACCAGTTCTCTGGCGAACTTGTTGGTTAGCTCTTCGTGCTTGTTCTCTTGCTTAACTTCGTTTTCCTGACAGGATAATTCAGTTGGTGCTAGATAGAAATACCTGTCCCATTCTGCACTGCGAATTAAGAAATTACGTTATTACTTTACATCACATAGCGTTTTAAATGTATTACTGTATACCACCAGACACAGTGTAAAGAAAAACAAAAAAATTCCAATTAAAATTTAATTCTATTGTTCGTACATTCAACTACTTCAATTACTTTAATTACTATACAATATTGTTGGATTAAAAGTAGATGGAATTATGAATAATATTTTATTATCATTTTCATTGATTAGCTGAAAAAAAAAATTGTGGCTATTCGTAGAAAATATATATTTTTTTTCTTTTCGTTCCTTTGTCGACTTCATTACGTCAAATTTATTGAGTAGAGAAAATTGGAGGGATTATGTGTAGACAAGGAGGAGAAAGATGAGGAAGGTGAAGACATTTTTTCATTGAATTATGTCAATTTAAAATAAGAAAGAAAAAATCAATGTATAATAAATGATGGTTCTGTATGTGTGTGTGTGTGTGTGTGTGGGTGTTCATAAAGTGCACGTAAATCTTTCCGGAGAATATCTTTTACTATACTTACATATATAAACGTTCTCGGAAGAGATGGATGTTATTATCCTCGAAGGTCTAAAAGCTCTCTGCCATCGTAATTACGAAAGTTCGGTATATAAAGTTGGTGAACTTGTTGAAATTTGCACGTGATATTAATCTTTTATCATGATAAAAATAAATGACATTTACATAGTAAACTGGCAACATTTATCCGTATAATAAACAGTAGTGTATCAGTATTCACTTTAATGAATACTTTTGTTCCTTCAATATGTTCAGCAATCAAGAGAAGACATGTAATATAGAAAGATTGAGAGAGATAGTGGCATTAAAATCGATCTGATAACGTGTGAGTGAGCAATCATGTCATGAATTTTGTACTGTGGTCGGCCCTTTAAAACTTTAAATGAAGTAAGGAAACATTGTGTGCATGGCACAAAATAGTACATAGGACAAGTGGCTTTCAAAGTATTATACAAGACAGCGCGATTAATTACACAGCTGTTATTGATACTACTTCAGCGATAAGCTCGTTATCATATTTATCAGGGTGTCGTTGAATATTGCATCATTGAAAATATTGTTAATTGTGTTTGTTGTTTTTATAAAGTTATCACGAGATTACGTGAGAGTATTAAATGTATAATTTTATGGAAATTCAGGACGCGGAGAATTGAGAAATAAATTTCATTGAATTCAGTTATAGGATAAATAATTGTTTATGTGTGTATGTGTGTGCGTGTGTGAGCATGTGAGAGAGATTGTGACAAAAAATCCAAGGTACTATATTTAAGATATGTGAGAAGATAAATAGTAAATAAATAAATGAGAAGACAAATTTTCCTACGTCACAATTCAAGTATGTGGTCATGGAAATGAAGACACCGCGCGGTGGTGTAGGAATTAATTGATATTGTATTATCATTGTTGGTAAAGTCTGCTATATTTTGCGTCACCAACTTTAGTCGACATTCATTTTTCTATCTCTCTATTCTTTTTTGCAGTCTGGCGAACGGTCAAGTACTATATCTACAGTCACCACAGACATTTACCGGCATGAAAATTCCTCTATTCTATTCGAACGCTATTTTCAACTACTCAGACACAAAAACACAAAATAAATATAACAATAAAAAAAAATAATAATCCCACAACGAAAAGTGAAATAAACAATATTAGATTATTTTTCTTAGTACTGTTTTTATCTTTACAATTATTCTCACTTCATTTAACGATAGTTCGCACGCAATACGAATAATTAATATTTATAATCGTTACGATTGAAATCACAAATAAGACAATGGCATAAAAATTTCATATGGAAAAATCGAATATAATAGCACTATTAATTAGAAACAATTAGCCATTTTTTTTTCTGTACTATGTTATATCATGTATGTAAGTGTATAAAGAGTTTATATACAGCGATGGCTGTATATAAGTCAGAGCTTGGGACAAGTAAGAGAAGTATCAACTCAATAGCGGCGGTGAAAGAGAGAGAGAGAGAGAGAGAGAATTGTGGATAATAGTTGGTTCGTTATTCTCGCGTGCCAAAGGGTAGTTTTCTTTTTTTTTTTTATGCTGGCACATACCATCGCATATATATATATATATATATATATATATGGACTGTATAAGGTTTACGTGTGGCTGGTGGCCCAGTCGAGTATTCTTAAACATATATACAAAATGCCTACCGCTCATTTTCTTTCACCATCCCGCGCACGTTCTCGCCTTCTTTTTCATCATGCTAAAGCCAGTTGGCTTTTATTAAGGCCGCAGTTACCCATCTAACACTACTGTTCTACGAGTTCTTTTTAATTTTTGTTTTTTTTTTTTCTAAACTTCCTTTGCTTTTGTACATTTTATCCACGCACAAATAAATTTACAAACGTATTTTTTTCTATTTCATTTTTTTATGACAGAAAAAATATATTTAATTAAATGCGTAATGTTGTGAAATTATTCTTTGAATTATTATTACTTCATTAAAATTAATAATTAAATGCAAATAAATAAAACAATGATGTATGATTTTTTTTTATTAATAAAAAATTTTTTTTTTTTATTTTATTTGAAACATAAAGTATAATAGTGAATAAGATAAGAGTTGGTAAGAGAGAAAAGTAACATTTTTCAATGACAAATCGTTAAATGTAACGATATGTATAATGGGTTTTGAGCACTAGTAGAAGTGTCAGGTTATGTTCAGCCATTCACGATCAAGAATGCTGATTTCGCAGGATATATTCCGTGGTACATATACGAGAGAAAATGGAATAGAAAAACGAGAAAAAGAGTAAAGCAACTTTGGCTATTATAATAGTAATAAATTTTTGGCAAATTGTATTACCCAGTTATAATACTGTTGCACATCAGCTTGAATAGCTCTTTCTATTCTGTTTGTCTTTGTTTTTTTTTTCCTCTTCTTTCTCTCGTTGTTCGATTTGCTCGTCGCGATATTTCTCGACTATGTATACACCCACATATACTTATATATCTTGATGTTAAGGAGAAAACTTTGTCGACTTGAAACTGTTAAAAAATATATAGGGAGGAGATAGCATCGTACCATGGTGTTGTGGCTTATTTGTGTCTTATACCAACCATGCTCTATTTTTTTCTTCATTCTTTACTTTCACTACAGTCCAATATACAACATACTTTCACCACTTGGCCATTTTTATCGGATGGTGTCGTTTTCTTCGAATCTCTTTCTCACTTTTTTGTACTTTTGTCGTTTCTATTGTTCGCTGATGTCGAAAGAACTTTTCTAAATTTTCTCATAAAGTGTCTAAGCATCGAGGGACGCATTGAAGTGAGCAAAATGATTGTGTATGTGTGTATGTGTGTGTTTGTGTGTGATATGTGGTGGGTGGGTGCGAATGAATGTGAAGAATTTCACGGAGTAAATAAGTATAAATAAAGTGGCGCACTCGATCCTTTTCGATTCACACTTTTCGTCATTTCCACCTGAAAAACGACTTTATTCACGACATAAATTGCTCCATACTTTTTGATTTGAATTCTTTTCATTTTCGTATTTTCTCTCCACTTCTTTTGAAGAGTATATGACACATAGAAATGGCTTCTAGAGCGAAATATAATAATGTCATTGAAATTGCGGAAGATTTATTATATACGAAATTTATGATGGAACTAGAGAAATATAGTGCAGACATAGTGAAACGTTTATTTCATAATGAAAACATGAAAAAAATTACATAAAATATATCATATGAATAATTATAATGACAGCTATATATATATATATAGATATTAAATTTTTAGGTTCTCATCAGAGCATTTAGTAAAATGCGATGTCGCTCTTTGTGTTTTGTATATGCCTTCATGTTCATATACATATGTCCATTTACCACAATTTGAATATTTTATCAGGAGTTCGTAGTGTAGTATCTGATTATGATAGGATAGACCAGTATGTGATGTTGCCATTAGCGCTGAATGTATACTGAGGCAAAGCACAAAGGCAATTTACTGAAGGTGTGAAACAATATGTGGTTACTGTACATTTATACACGAACTTAACGCGTTGCCTACCCCGTATGTATATGTATCCAGACATGCGTGAATATTAAAGAAAAACTGACTGAATCATTTCTCCAATTATTTCCCACGTCAATAATAATAATGTTGCGTCATTCAATTTATAAGTAATTCTATTAATTATTTTTCTTTTATGACATTACTTAATATTTAAAGTTTTTATTTTTATGCTTTTTATTTTTTATAAAGCAGTCGCATGTTGCTGCAGGACATCAATCTTTTGGGGAATTCGAGGTAATTGCTTCGACTATATATATATATATATATGTACTTATATGAATACATGACGTGAAGTCGAGTTTTTGGGATGGTGGCGGTTGCGGTGATATTGGGTGAAAAGGGTGAATGGGGGTACTTTGAAAAACTTTGACCTGGTCGGGTTGAGCTTCACATATTTGAAGCTATGTGGGCGTTCAACGTTAAAGTTTGTCGAGTTTTCTCGGTTGTACGAGCGCGGTAGGAAGGGCAGTAGACAGGATGAGACCGTGAGAAAGAAGTGAGAGGTGCAAAAGTCTTATGTGATTAAATACAGTTTTACTTTTTATCATCCTCGAGTGATTGGTTTACATGAGTTGGTGAAGAGTATATTTTTTGTTCAATTTATGTTTTTATTCATATATATTTATTATTTATTAGTTTTAAACATTTTTTTTTGTTCATGATAAAATTGAACGATAGTTATTGATGTATTTTTTAATGGATTTATCAAGTAGAATGAAACACAGTTCACTCGTCAAGAGTTTATTTTGAAACGTTCAGTAATTTGAAGTAGTTGACATGCTGTTATTTTATTATTATTATTTATTTATTTATTTTTTTGTTTTTCGTATGTTCGGCACTGGAATTCGAGTTGACGGTGAACAGGTTGAATGTGACAATTTAACGGCAAATGACAAATGATTGATTTTATATTTAGAATACTTTTATCAGTATTTTTTTCAATATATATTTTATTTCCATGTAAAATGTATTGGTGATTATATGAATTTCTTGTGCAAAAATATATTTATATGAATTTTTAATTTAATAGTTATTATATGTTTATGATCCTTGAGGTTATTCATTATTCATTGTGTTATTTTTTTTTTTTTTATTTCTGTCACATCTGCTCCATTTCGATGGCGGACGATTTCCACGTCACAATAAAATCATATATACGTTTGCATTGCAAATTGATAATAGTTATACATTCCAATTTTTCGCGGATGATTTTTCGCCATTTTTTTTTCCCCTACCGTATGTATATGTGTATTCAGTTTATTTCCCTTTTTACCTATATATCCTATCCTTCTCCATGTATATACATACCACTATTTGCATACATATACAAATATACTGAAATAATATCGGAATTTCAGTTTTATTATTATTTTTTATTTATTCTATTTTTTTTTTCAACTTCCAGCAATATATTTTAGTTTAGTGAAAAATAAAAAAAGATAAATTCACCTACTGCCATTTGTTAATATACTTCAACGTCATTGAACTTTATAGTTTAATATAATTTTATTTATATTATTATTATTTTTTTTTGTCGCATAAAAATGAAAAGTGATTGTGATTGAATGAAATATATATGTTCGATCACGTAGAATTTCATTCCTCCAACATTCTCATTTAATTTCACTCGACCCATCGACTTTTGTATACCTATCGATTTTCACTCCAATACTGTGAACAATATATACACATAATATATATATATTATATATATACATTATATATAACATGACTATTTCGTTTTATTTCCACTGCCATCTTTTCAATCTGCAAATTGAAATTCTACACCAAGACGATATCTAATATATTATGATTCTATATTACTCAACTTTGTCAACTATATATACTTATAACCAAAAAAAAAAAAAAAAAAAAGAATTGAAGAAAATGAAATTTTAACATCGTCAGATGAATAACATGTATAGGTATATTCATTATACACTAAGTGCCGGTATAAATAGAGAGTTGGACGAATATCAGGCGACACAATTCATCCATCATTTCGCGGAAGTCACCCGGCACATTGCCGGAAGTGACGTCACGCCTGAAATATCGGGTAATAATTTATATACACAGACGTTTGCGCCCGCCCACCCCTTTCTCACTCACTCACTCTGTCTCTCTGTTTATCTCTCTCCATAATGCATATACACTTTATATATATTCGTATATTTATACACATATATTTATGCGAGAATATATATATATATTTATATATATAGGATAGTTGTATATAATTTGTGACATACGATGCTCCGTGTCACATTGTTCACTTTGATAACCAAGTAACACTGATGGGACGTTACTAACAACACTCGCGACACATATATTGTATATATATATATATATACAGCTTAATCCCCGTGGGGCTTCTTTGCAGAAGGAGAGATATGAAATAATAGAATTTATCCAGTATATTGCACTTAATAGTGTGTTCGTTATTATTTCCAAGTGTTTTGCCGCCGTGTTTCAGGTGTTTGATAAAAAAAAAATAGAAAATTAATGAAATATAAAGTTGTTGTAATAGAGGATAAATTCTAAAAAATATCAATAATTGGTTAGTCATAAGTTGAAATGGGTAACTCGTTAATTGAAATTGAATGAATTTGTTTCAGAGAAATTGTATTTAATACTCTATATTCATACAGTTATATATTTGTTATTTTTGAATATATATATATATCACAAGAATTATAATTTTTAGCTCACTGGTAATTAATTTTTATTGATAAAGTACTGAAGAAGTTGAATGGGATCTTTAGAACTGTGTCAAGTGAAATATTTTATTATATCTACTAAATTGGAAAAATGTGAAATAAATTTGTAATGTAATGACTTTACTGAATAAAAATGTGGTTTTGCAAATCAATCTTTTTATTATAGAAAATATAAATTTCAATTCTTCTGTGATAACTGTGTATACACAGTATTAAGGTGGTATACATGCCCATAATTGTGGCAAATATGCTTGCGTGTATATGTATTTATGTGGTATAAAATTTCCGATAAGTCACTCTTGGATATTTCCGCTGTTTGTAATTCTTGCGCGGTCAAATACTCATTTCGGTCAGTTGTACATGAATATACTTCAATGTCTATGTACAATCATATAACTAAGTGTTTATATGAAGTAATCCATCGATCTTTACTTATGTATAATATTTTTGTAATAATATACATAGATGTATACGTGGACGAAATGTTTACTGACATGGTCGCGTGTTAATGCATTGGACTGCATCAAAATTGTAAAGAAAAAATGGCCTTATGAAGAAAACGGAAAATAAAATTTGTAACAATTTTTAATAAACTGCGATATTATATATATAAAAATTCCTAATCAATTTTCCTGAATTTATTAATGTAAATATATATTTCTTTTTGTTTTTACAAATGATGTATTATATTTCGTATTTAACCATAAACCGAATTATTGAATGGAATATACCGAGATATTCTCAATGTATGGTACATATACGTGTGCAGATGATGGCAGTGGTGCTGTTGATTGAGCCGATAGAGTTCCATGCAGAAATCCGGTATCATGGAATTGAAATTGACAAGGAATACATGACTAATATACAGAATGATACCATACTCTCATAGGGGTCATTAATATCGAAAATGGAATTGAAAATTATGCCATAAAGTGAAAATACACATTAGGTAAATAGAATATAATTAATTAAAACAAAGAAATGCCAGGACATTTTGTGATAATTAATTAATTGTGTGATGTATTTTTAAAAGATTTCACCATCACATGACTTGTAATTAATTAACGCGATTCATTGTCTCTCATTACAGTTACAAAGAACAAAACTTTATATATTAATAAGCAAAAAATAAATAGATAATAATAATAAACGAGTAAATTTATTAATTGTTTCAATTGAATAAAAATTTCATGAATTCTGTAATGGATTTCCTACTGATGGGATACTATAGGTTTTTAATTAAGATAAAGCGAAAAGAAAAATAAGGAATGAATATATATTGATGGAATTATGAGTGAATATTTTCATTCGCGCAATTTCAAGAGGATCTCTCGGTTTTTTATTTCGTATTGATATATCTATGTGGCATATGTGAATGCATTGAAATGCAATGCATTCATGTGACATCATCATTATGTCTGGCATAATGCACTAGTGGTTGCATTGCGACTAGGTAATCATTAGGGCGTGTTGAACATGTTCGAATTTGCGTCAATGAATGAAGGAAAGCTCGGAAAGTGAGGGCAAGAGTGACAGAGATAGAGCGGAAGAGAAAGGCAGTAAGCGCCATTCGCAGCGAATGGCTCAGGAAGTGGATGACAAACCTGTATATAAACTATCTATTGTTTCTATTGGGATTCTCTCTTGGTCTCTTGCTTCTTTCATTCGTTGTTATAATGCAGAGATATGGTCTCGTACAGTAACGTTGGATATATGTAGGTAAGAGAACTCTCTGTTGAAATTCATTTCAATAAAGTTCGGATACAAAATGAAATAATAAATTGTGTATGATTTATTACATGTGTTGATTATACCAAAACGTAAATGCAATTGTTTTGTGATAATTATTATTATGTTAATTATTGGTTTGAATAATATTTTTATTTGAAAACTTGATGACAAGTTGATGAAATTGCACGTGAAAAAGCTCAAATATTTTATAGCATTATTATATAATATACCTGGTGGTCAGCGAGATTCGCGTATCACTTTTAAATATTCATCATCAATATTCCATATATGAAACTTTCACGAGAATTATTACTGAATATACAGGTTAATTGCTTATTTTGCATAATAATCTAGTAATATGAATAAAACAGAACAGCAATATTTTTATGTACAATATATTTTATACTGTATGCAAAATTTTTATTGCGTATATCAAAAAATTTTGGTTGTTACTGTTTACAGTATTTTTATTTATGTTTTTCGTTCTTTTGTTTTTATCATGCAACCTTTGCAGTCGCTCAACGAATATTGCAAACTATCATTCAATATATATATATACTCAAAAAAATACTTATGAGCGATTCTTCTACTCGTCATAGTACATGAAAAATATATTTGTGACACTAAAATATATGCAATTGTATTATATATTTCGCACAAACAAGCTTTTTCGCTTGTACCAACAAATCTGTTATTTTTGAACAAATCACTTTTGCATTTTATCATTTTTATCACTTCAACAAAGAAAATTGCAAATTACATTACACACGTGTTATTATTATTACCGTGGCAATATAATTTACTTTGATATATGTGGTACATTTTTCATGTCAATTTAAAACTTTGAATCGTAAACATTTTTCCAATTGCTCCCGTGATGGTAGCTTCGGTTACATCACTGCTCTGTTTGTGCGCCATCGTGATTTCTGGTATTACAGGTATACTGGAATTTTATTGTCGCGCCGCAGGGGTGCAAAATGTATATATATATATATATGAATATACACTACTGACACTAAAATGAGATGAGTCAATACTTGACTGGGGCGGTAACGGGTCTGATTATTGCTACGCAAGTGAGAAACCTGAAAAAAAAAATAATGAAATACATGGTTCATTATTCGATTCTGTTTTTCTCCTTTACGGTCAACGATAAAATCAGATTGCGAGAATTATTGACAGTATTTTGAATCTCTGGATAATGATAAGTTTAGAATTTAATAGCTCAACCTTTAACTCACAGACACATTCCACCGACAGTTTATAGATATTGGTCCATAATTAGTTACGCCCTATCTCAAAATATTTCAAGAAAAATCTACACATATACGACACGTATTAATATAAATAAAGTATTTAAAATCGTAAACTAGAAGTAGCGAATAAACTTTCGATGAAATCCAAAAAAATTAGCCAGATATAATGATTAAATTTATAATTATGTGTGTTCTAAGAGATCTAAAATGAGAAGACTTCTTGAAAATTCATGTTTTTACTGGCCAAAGTGACTTTACGACTGTAAGTTAAATATTTATTTAACAGTGAATTGGGAAAAAAGAGTTTGGGTGCGAATGTGGCACGATGTGTCATGTGGAATAACTCAAAACTCGCTGTCATACCGCTTCTATCCTGTTCGATTTTGTAACACACGTCCTGTATATATGAATTAAAAGTGACGCTAGTAAACAAGAAAGAGAGACGCGCGTGACGAAAGGCAAATGGGGCGGACAGAAACATAGACAGAAACTAGATAAACTGGGAACAGATTTGGGTCAAATATGAGGACTGAGTTTCATATTACGCCATACAGGTCTGTGGATTAACTGAACATTTGAATCTTTTTTTTTTTCCCCTCAATTGAGGGTTATTGTTTCATAATTATATGAAATAATATTGTTTATTTTTTTATTCTTAGACACAGATTTATTTATAATTTTAATTTGCATTTATTTTTATGTCAATGAGAATAAATTCAACTTGAAATTGCGTATGAATCATCTGAACTCCTCTGTATATAAGATATAAATTCGAAAGGAAGATTTTGAAATGCATCACTGGGTCTACCACTGAGATGACGAACTCAGTAGACGCTGCACTTTGAAACCAGTTCTTTCTTTCTTCCTAATCGTTTGAGAGTACTCATGTTTTCATGGTGGTTTTTTATGTGTGTATATTTTACAAACTATATCTATAAATATTTTAATTCATCGGAGCGAATACGAGTCTTTTGATGGACAAAGTTTATCTGTTTCTGTAGTCGATGTTGAAAATAGTTGAAGAGTAAAAATAATTAGAACAACTCTGTAAAATTCATTTAATTGATTTTATATTTTATTTAAATTTTCTTGTGCATTCGAGTCTCTCAAATTCGCGCTGGTGATCATTGGCATATTTATCCATATGAAAATTGCAGAGGATCGATGGAAAGGACTGGTATACAAATATACATTATTCATCGATGTTCGTACGCCAAGAGTTGTATCTTGTTACTGCTCCTTTCAACTTAAATTCTATATACATACATATATATATATATATATATATATATATATATATATGTTCAATGTATATATATTCGATATGAGTTAAAGTCAATCGTATATAAATAATTGATGCGCCTAATGGACGACTACTCGAAAAAACTGGCGTTTTACAACAAATATTCAAATGGTTTCGCAATTATTTTTTTACCTTACTATACATTGTATTATAATATAATAAAAAAGAAAATAAAAACAAAAATGTACTCATACGAAATAAATTATGACTACGTGAGTTTAATGATATTATTTAATGGAACAATTTTTACTATTTCAATCGTGAAAAAAAATCACACGCACACACAATACCTGATAATCAAATTTTTTATATATATTTTTTTTTGTTTTCAAAAAGTTGCCTAATTAGATGCTGTCCAACCGAACACAAGGTCATGTACTTCATATTATATATGAGTGTTTTTCTCTCTACATTTCTATCATTTTTGTTATGACACTGTATTATTACATAGAGGTGAGTATTGTAGTGTTGGACAATACTAGTCACTCGCCAGGTAGAGAGAATTAGTGTAAGAATATTATTAGAAAATAGTGAGTGAATAGAGTGATAGTATTGGATAGATGGGATGTTTTTAAATATTACCCGATCTTTTAAAATATCTATTCAATTACTAATAACACTTTTCTGTCATACTTTTGTGAATAGATTATTAACGAGTATCATTATATTGTGCACAGGTGTATAGGATGTGGTATTTATTATGCAGATGTGTCCTTTTGCTAGTATTTATACGAAGATATATTCGACATAAATCATCAAAGTATAAAGAAATGAAGAAAATACGCTGCTGGACCGCGATTATTTGATGAATGTAGGTATATTCTTTTCCTATGCTTGTTCGTCTGTACTGTTTTTATAACATATTTCATTCTATGATTTCTCAGCGTGTAAAAATAAACGTTCTGTGTATATTTTTTACATCGAGCGATCTATCGGTCTTCCCGCTTTTGGTATTTCCGGGAGAGTGTGTTGAGCAAAGGGACAGGAGTGAAGATGGAACAGAAGGATGAGGCGAATGTCTTGAAGCAATGAAAAGACAGAAAAGAAGCCGAGAAAAAAAAAATAAAATGAAATAAAATAATAAATATGAGCGCGTGAGATAAATATTTACACGACTTTATCATCGAGAAATTGAACCACGAATTTCAGCTGTATTTCATACTTTAATCTTATACGGTTGATATTTCTTCCTTTTTTTTTTTTTTTCATTTCTCGTCGTTTCTTATATTTTTTCTTTTAAACCTCTGATCAATGACACGAGAAATATTTATTTCATCGAGGCGGCGAAAAAAAGTCAATAGTTCAATAACATTACTACATCCTATTTGGTTATTTCATATTCTATTTACTCATTTCTAATTAACAAAAGACAAAAAAATTTATTATTTTGATTTCACCTTATTTATAATAATTTGGAAAAAAAAAATAATAGCTCATGAGAGGAAGAAACCAATTGATTAATTAGAATATATCTATAGCCAACAAGTAAATTTATCTGTATATAGTAAAAGTTTTGGAGCCTCAAGGCCACATGTGATTTAATGCGAACGTGTCAGGTTCATCGATACCCCGCGGGCTGATTCTATGCGATTTCGACGAACCTGTTTCAGCATATCATCCACATAGAGAATAAGAGAGAACAAGCCTCGTGGCACAATACAACTACAATTCCATCATATACATCTATTGTCCTATATATTTAAAATTTTTTGAATCAAACATTTTTAACAGTATATAAATTATGAACATGTATGAAATTAATTAAACCGTCATGCAATTATCAAATGTACCTACATATCAAAAATATAAATACACACGTCATATACAATTAATTGCAAAAAGAAAAAAATAATAATAAAGCAGCATAAAACGTCATGATTTGTTTTGTCATATATCTCTTTTTATACATACCTATATAGACGCGCGCGGTTTATCATGCAGTATAGATTGGCGCAAGAGGCCTGTGGCACGAATCTTCGACATGTAACAGCAGGCATTTATTATTCCACGTACATATCTGTTCACGGGACGAAGATCTTGCAGACGCGCAATGGAGATGAGACACACGAGAAGCACAAAGGAAAAGAAAAGAAAAAAAAAAAAAGGAGAGTAAATGCAAAGGAGGGGGGGAACAACAGAAATAATAAAAAGTAACCCAATGCGAGAAGCAAAGAACGTGATGAAAAAAACAAAAAAAAATAGTATAGACAGTGAAAAAGGAATTGCATCGTTCGTAGAAGCCCAAGTTGGCGTTCGAAAGTCACACAACCGGCTAAACTCACTTCGCTTACTTGGAATACGAGGGTTTGCGAGCGCGTAAGATAGAGAATGAGAAAGAAAGACCGAGAATTGGATAAGGAAGAAGGTGAAGAAGAGAACAAGCAGGATGTGATGGAAATGGCGGATAAGCGATGCAAGCGTCCTTAACCCAACTATAACCCACGTTACTAACACAAGCGGTTTAGTTTCAAAGTGGCGGTTTCATACGCGTAACCATCCGATATGAGCAACTTCATTCATATATATATATATATATATATATATATGTGTGTGTGTGTGTGTGTGTGTGTATACATTTAGGAACGCGGTGAGTGAGGTGAAGATCTTTCTTACTTGCTTGCACTTGCACAAGTTCGAGTTAAGTTAGCTAGTAATATCATGAGGGTGAATGCGGTGGAAACTGTCACCCACGTTAAGAGAATTGCGAGTGAATTGTAGGAAGAAGAGTAACGGGAAGATGAAAATGAAATAGGTATAAAGGTGATATGAGAGGTGAATATAAGGTGTCTCATGTCTTGTATGGCGCTTGGTATCTCATTGAAATGCATCAGGGAATAGAATGGGAATGAGATATACACGTGCATATATATCTACATGTACATGTGAAGTAAATGGTTATATGTAAAGTGAAGCTCCATCTTCTTGGATTATACAATTTGTGATGTATGTTTATGAGTAACCCTCCTGCACTGTTTTGGCGTTTGAGATTAAGTAATTTAAATTGTTGCATGTATGAAGATAGAATATTCAGTAGTGTTTGTACATTTTTAATTAAATTTAAGTGATATAAATATTTCTCCATATTTCAAATGTTCTGTTTAATTTGATTTTCGTTTTAGATTTTATTGTATTATTTTTGTCTTTTCTTTTTTTTTTTTTTTTTTTTTCTATGATACTTACACATTGGGAATGTACGATGTAGGATTCAGCAGAACAACAGCTGAAGTAGGGAGATAAAGATATTTATTTTCGTCCCACGATCGTGTTTATCTGATCGTGGCGCGGTTCAATCGCGCTCGTAGGTCTCAATTAGGGATACAAGGAAATACTTTTTTTCATAGTTGACAATCCGATTTGAATAATATATTAATTCATATAAATTTCATCTACCTGTTTATTTGAAATTTTTTATTTGGAATTATTAATATCAATGTGATGAGAAATTGATTGTTTAATATTGTGAAAGTAAAATTTTAAATGTTTTCGTTGGTAATTTGAGTTTTGGAAAATTTTCAAAGTGTTGTTTTATGTTTGTTTAATGTTAATTATATAATAATTATATAAATTCTATTGATCTTGATGAACGCTATTAGAGATGCGGTGCATTGTTATATACTTATGATTACTAATGTACTTAAACACTTTTATAAATTATTATCAACATTCCTGACAAGTTTGATACTTACATTTCTTGTGTCGATGTTGCAACGTCAAAGGTTTACAGTTTTCCAGTTCATTCCCTTCACAATATTAAATATAATTAATTCCAAAGTTTAATTAGAAAAATTTGTCACAGCATGAAAGTATTGAGAATAATTGTTAATAATGTACATTACAATTTATATACAAGTAGGACAATGACGATTTTCATGAACATGAATAAAATCCATTTCACAAAGTTACATATAAATTAAAAAATTTTGCGTTTGAAGGTAAAAAAAAAAAATGCCGTTCTTCATTTGTATTAAATTGAAAACATAGATAGAGCAGAGTTGGAATTTTCAGTTTATTCATTTATTAAAAGTTTTTTTTTTCTCCTTGTTGCACATTTATACATAAATTTAACCAGGAATTTACAAAAATGTGCAAACCACCCAGCGAAATATACGGATTATGATAATTATATATTAATGAAACGGTATAGTGATGAAAACTACTCGAAAGAGTTAGTCAAAGTGATATCTATATTTTTGTATAAATTTTTATTAAATTATAAACGCAATTATAAACTATTTTTTCATTTATAATAAAATAAATATATATATAGATATTTTCAACCGCAAAAAATGTCTGTGTGATGTACAAAATGTGTGAAGAGATTTGTTAAAAATTCTAATACTGTTCACGATATATACTCGACGTATGTGTTTATAAATGTGCGGTGACTGGTTTTCACGCATTCGACTATATATGTTTACACACATGTAAAGGGCGCGTATTTGAAATACGTTACGCTTAGCATGCGAGTCAAAGAGTCCATTGAAGGTGGTAAAATTAAACAGAGTGCTAACAAAGTGACCGTGCCTTTCATTTTATTTTTTATATTACGTTCGTCAGATTGTCAATTATACTTTTATTTTTGTCTCAACGTAAATAACGTAGCATTGTGCGGAAATGACAAAGTTACGTGCCAATTTATTCATGGTTTTTTTGTTAGAAATTCAATATTAAAATGTATAATTGTGTGAGTCAATCAAAGTTTTATTTAATAGCGACGGTGGCACAAAAATAACCAGGATCGTTTGAAATAAAACTAAAATCATCACTTAAGGTTTTAAGCATAAAGAATTGTAGGATATATAGCGGTGTAAATGTTAAAATATTTATGTGACGAAACCTGATTCAATTTTTTTGTAAAATGGAACATGTCATGAATAAAATGAAAATAGTTAATAAGTAGTTGACAATTTTATTTTTCTCTTGGTAATATGATAAAAATAATTTAATTGATTGAATAAATAATATTTCGTTGGATGTTCGTTTTGAATTAGCAACAAAATATATATATATATATTTTTTTTTTCGTATTTATCATATTTTATTAACGACTTAACAGAAATTTTTCGTACATGTATAAAGTGTTAAATTCTTCGTATACATTTACAGTGTCTCACTTCGTTAACACCTCCATTACGAATCTTCACAATTATGAATTCACTTACAAAAATATTCAATTAATTTTTGCTAGTAAAAAATATATAATGTAAAATAATAATAAACAGATGTTGATATATTGGGCAATATAGAAAAGATACTTACATCGATTAAAAAAGTAAAAAAAATTTGTGTTTGTTAAAATTTTTTTTGATATTCTTTCGATTTTTTGATTTTTTTCATTCTAAAAAATTCTGCATTTCCACTGCGAGCAGAATAATCGCGTGTATCCCAAGAGATTCTGTCATGGGCGGCATAAATTACCCGTGTTTCAACGGATGTAATCGATATCGTTGAACGACACCTGTACACGTCGTCGATATATATTTACGTTATGTGAACTGATTCGCTGGATAGTCATACATTCATTTCAAGTTACGCACGGATATAATCCATCTCTCATACATAACAATCATGAAATATATTTGACACATCTGTATATGTACATCACAAAAAAAAATGAATTGTGTTTTATCTCATATGAAACTTTGTCACACCATGCTATACACATAAAAAAAATTGTATATATATTCATTGAATATTATTTATACTTTCGTACATCTACGTTCAAATAAACAGAGTGAAATTTAATGTGTAATATTCGAGAATGCTCGCATGCCCGAAGTCACTCCAAAACCAATTGTTTATTATTACAAACACTGTTTATGTGTGTGTCTGTGTATGTGTATGAGAGTGTATGGTAACTTGCGGTAAGTTTCTGTGGATATAAATTGCCATTGTAAACAATTTGGCTCTATAGAATTTTTGCATGCAGCGCCAATGAACGGGCACATATACATTTAAGACAAGACATCTTCTATGTATTATAAAACCTCCTTGTTGTCATGAAATTCACAGTGTATGTTTATATTACATCTATATATATATGTACATGACACATCAAGGAGTTCATTCACCCACGCACTCAATATATAATTGTTTAAAAATAATCGTTTACATAAACGTCTTTTCCAATCATTTTCAATACACATATGAGAATTCCCAGTTGAATTTTAAAACAGCTATTTTAAGAACAAATTATTACAAAAATTCATCATATTGTAATACAATAAAATATTTTCTCAGTATTTTTCATTGCGATTGGGTTTTTGATCGTATGAATTATTTGAATAGTTTTCATAATTTTTATATTTGAATAATTTAAATAATAAAAGAAATAATATATGACGGTTCATTATATATCTACATTAAATATATGCATTCATAAAGAAAGCATTATAGTACAATAACAAATATTACTTAGTAAGGTATGTTGTCATCGGTGACGCGTTACGCGTCATCTGAATGGTATAGACACATTCGTATATTTTATTTCTTCACAATAGATATAAACGTTATTTTCTCGCGATATTAAAGTCGTATCGAAACTTTTATCAAGACACTCGTAAAAAGACCGAGCTTATACTATTTCCTTCTCAATGCAATGTATGTATTTCCTTCGAGAACGCATATTGTTATTTCACTCTGAACGATTTATTGTTAGCACAATAACAATTAACTCTCGATGAATTTTTTATGTTTTTTTGTCGAGATATTTTCAAGATAATACTGCTATATATGACGGATATCCATCCGCACAGCAGCCGAAAAACTCTTTTTGACCTTCATAAATATTAACTTTTTTTCATATTATTAAACAGGACATTTCAGGGAATATTAATATCCACGTTTTTCATTCGTTCATTCGTTTATTAATATTGAAGAATGCAATTATATGACACATTTTGGCCTGCGAGAAATCAGACGAAACCAGTACTTTTTCATCTCTATGTTATAAAAAGTAAAAAAAAAATCATCGCAAAATTTTCATTACAAATATATTCATCAACAGTCCAAAATTAATATTTTTCCACTTCTATATGTATTCGTAATACAATCACTGTTATTGTAACATTGTTTTTGTCCATTGTATCAGCGAAATGGTAATAATAATGTATAACATTAATATACGCATAAAATATTTTTACACAAAAAAAATAATTAATATCACCCCATTATTCTGTCCTTTCTTTAAATGTCTCGAATTTGCATTAATTGTCGCATGTCCCGTTCATCTGTTACGCGTCCAATGACATTGCACACGCAAAAAGTCATTGTATTTATTTGTGCCTGTTGAATATTGTTGCGGGAATAGTGAAGGGATCCATTACTCAAATGTCCGTCCGTAACATCGGACCTCTTCACACACATACACACACTTTTATACATATATTCATATATATACATATTAGTCGACGCGGGACTTCTTGCTGGATGGATCATAATTATTGTCGAGACTATATGGCGGCAAAGAACCAAGGAGAGGACAGCAGGATATGAGAAGAGAAGAAGAGAAGGAATATAAGTGAAGAGCGAACGGCCAAAGCCGACAAAAAGTTCGTTCTCTTATAGTGAAGGTGTATATAAATATGAATGTCGACGGTCGTTCGTCATCCTCGAGGGAGCCTGCCTGCCAGCCATCATGGCTAGAGGGGCGAACGTATGAACCGAGCGAATGAAGGGAAAAAAAAGACCCATACAGATATATATATATATATGTATATTCTATTCTTTTCCGCGCATGCAAAAGGGTTGCACAGAGATTTACTTTGTTCTCAAACGTTGGGTATATATAAAATCCATAGTATAATATATATGTCAACTATATCATGAACGGTTGTAAATTACAGTTTTCATTATCTTATAATGCAAATCTTAATTTTTTCAAATTTACTTCAATGTGAAATTTTTCTTGATTTTCTGTTTTTCTTTTCCTGCTACTCTTTCCTTATTTGATATTGAATTTAAAAACAGTAATATCATTGAATCGCGGCGGGCATGCTGTTCACAAAGGGAATTCGGTGGATAATATAACCCTGTACACAATTCCATTCTTTGAGTACAAACAAATAACAATTTAAGACTCTGTATGGTAGAGCTATATATATATATATATATATATATGTATATATCATGCATAGATGCAATTATGTCCTTTTTGCCGAAAGGCCACACGTGTGTTTGCAATTAAAGCGATTGAATTAGCGAGTAGACAGCGAGATAATGAAGGCGTACAATCTCTCTGTCTTTTCCAATCCCGCCCCATCTCGTGTGTTTATGTCTCGTCCTTTGTCTTGTGCGCAAATTGAACTTTCACATCCGTACAATATTCCCCCATACTTGTGTATAGATAATCAAATCGAAAATATATGACACAATGTTAATTAATACTGATAATTTAATCAACTTTATTTTCATTAAAGCATCCACTTTACATTATTCGCTATAATTAATTGGAATAATTAAAAATTTGCCAATATAAAATTCACGTTGAATCTTTTTCAACTGAATAAATCAACAGTAGGAACTTTACGTCAATGTCAACATGTCTGTAGATACAAGTAGCCAGTCCAAATCACATAAAAGATCCAATGAGTATATTTATATATTTATATACGACCAAAAATATATATAAATATTTCAATCATCAATATGTGTCCACTCTCATATTAATTCCATCATGTATCGACAATTATAATTAGTCGAATAATTATAATCAATATAATTTTTAATAAATTCACTTTGGCCACTCTCCATCTTCGTTACATCTTCAAACAGTTCAAGCAAACCAAAGTATAGACAGTTACGTAAAATATTTTATGAAACAGCAAGCAAGCAATATATACAAATGTGGTCAACAACGGCCAATCGACTTCAGACTTAATCAATTACAAAAGGGATCACGATCCATCAAACTGCTGTACGAGGCATCAGGTACACCGCGAGAAAGTAAAAGGCCACACACACACACACACACACATACATATACGAGCTCAGTGCGCGCTTTACTATTCACTCTATGTCCGTCATTCTGTTCACTCGACGCGCCCACTAATCCTTCTGGGGTCTCGGGACCACAGTTTACAAATTTATCTCTTCCGCAAAGTTATTAATTCACGACGGTTAAAGAACAATAATTATTATTATAATTATTGTTATTACTATTATTTATGGTAATCAGTTGAGTAATCAATTACCTAAAATATGATCTATGCCAATAAGTAGATGCAAAAAAAAAAAAAATAAAAATAAATATTGCGGGTGGTCTAGAATCCGACATCTCAATAGATCATAATTTTATAGATACATTATTTACACGGTATTTAAAAATAGATTTTGAAATAGAAAAAAATTAGAAATTAAAAAAAAATTAAATATATATATATGAACAATGTGTGTATGGTAAGAGAGGTTCATTCTATATTGATATTGTATCATTATCTTCAATATCTAATCGAATGTGGTATCGTATGCATAAATCAACATACAGAAATCCAAGTTTGTTTCAAAATTCACAGGGAACGTTCAGCGTTTATGCAAATAAATGCAGATGATTGTATCAGTCGTTTATATATACATATAAATACGTATGTACATAGAAAATCAGTTTACAGTTGCAATGCATTTGTATAGCAGTATACAAATAGATATAGACGTAGATGTAGTTGTACACACAGAATGTTTTTGAAAGACTTTTCATGGAAATTCGTTGGACTTGTAAACGGTATATAAGAAAATACCACCAAAAATTTATATACTCAGTCGAAATAATACTTCGATGTATTGTATAAACATATACTTGTACTATATTTATCTATGTGTGGAGTTGGATAATGCATCAGATGAAAGAACAGACGACTTTTTAGATAGTATTCATAAATTTTCAACAGTTCATTCTTGCAACTTATATATTTATATATATATATTGGTCTAAACGGGGATGGAATAATGGTAATAGTCAGGCTGGTAATATCCAAAGTAGGTGGTAAGATAGATCGATTTTGTGGGAAATAGAGAATACTATTATATATATATATATATATATATATGCATTTAGATGAATAGAGAAAGGTATCGCCCATCAGTTGGATTGAACATAAGCACTGAGAGATATCCGTTTCCGCAGGGAATACATATATATATCTACGTATATTTGAGGTTGATAAAAGGAGAAAAGTAGAGTGAATAGAAGTAGGCCGAAGTACCTATGCATGTATATAATTTTATAATTTCAAATAGATAATCATTTGAGTTTAATCGTTTTATTATATAATGTGTTATTTACATCTTTGAAATTTCGTTGTTTTGTTCTTTTTTAACATATGCAAGGTGTAATTATTGATTGGGATAATTCGGTATGAATAGAATGAATTCAATGAAAATATTACGGCGAACTTGTATATATATTTATATATAGTATGAATATATATATATATATGGAATTGTATATAGACGTGCGGTGATCCGCGAGTAATCCCAAACGGAAACTTTTCATTTCTGTTACAAACTATATGGCTGGTACATGCGGGAAAAGTCCATTCGAGTAGAAGAGATACACGTAAACTCACCGTTTCATATATATATACACGTTATAATATATATACATACATACACACTTATATATATATATATATATGCACGTACAGCAAATGATGAATTGGTAAAAGCATCTCAGGAAACTTTTTGCTAAACTATGTGTATATACATCTATATATTTCTAAAACGAAATTTCGTGACTTTTTGATATATTTCGATTATATGAGAAATCGACGTGTTTTATGATCGTGTTACACACCCAATATTTATACATATATATATATATATATTTTTTGATTTTATGTTTGACGAAGATTGAAAATAATACTTCATTTATACTTATCACTTTGTCATGTGGACCCAATAAGCAATATCCATATTTTTAATATTCCACTTTTCTATTTTCATTTAAATAATTGAAATATATTTTTTTATTTTTTTCCGCCACAAGCATATATATCTATATATATACGAATAAATCATAATAACGTGCGCAGATTTTAATGAATTTTTAGATAATATCTATACAATTCAATCTATATATATATATATATATATGAATTCCTATTTTACGTAACTCTGTGTGTCGCTATATAATGGTATATACACGCATTGGAAATTTTGTTGGTTGATCGAGGTGTCCGGCACATCGAAAGGCCAAGAGAGAGGGAGAGAGAAAGAGAGAGAGATATAAAGAGAAAGAAGAGAATACAAAATGGAAAAGCAAATATACATACACACACACGCATGATGGTATACACGCGGGTTATACACGCGCAGTACATCGTCGTGCAGATTTATAACGCGTGTGCAATTTTGACATATCGCGGGTAATGTACCGGACATAGGGGTATGCACGATTCCCGCGATGATCATGTGGCGGCCATGTTAACCTCGTCCCAAATTATATTTCCCCTATTTCAATCTCACTCACTCCCCCTCTTTCTCTCTTTGTCTCTTTATATACCCCTTTACTATATACAGTCACAGAGAACAGCGGTGATCTACCGCGTTGCTGTTACGATGTTTGTGCGGAGTGTGTTTTATGTCGTACCAGATTCGCGGACCAGAACGCATCCACCATTATATATATATATATATATGTAGGTCTGTGTGTGTATATGTATATAGTGGATAGAGGGGTAGAGTGTGAATTGAGCAGGCACGAGACAGCGAGGGTATATATATTTATTTGGTCATCGCAGGTCGCGCTTACATGACAAGAGGTTATACGAGTATAAATGTGCGTGAGCGCGGTGATACCTCCCTGTGGACAGTGTTTAACATTGGTTGTCAATAATAATTTATTGATACGCTATTATGGCAGTGATATCGAACGTAATCTGCGTCGCACGTGTTACAATTCATCCATTGTACAATTGGACAAGGGGTGAAATTTGTATGTGCAATGCAATTTGTGCTAAAGAGTCTTGAAGTGAAATGAAATTCGCAGTGGATAAACAAAAAAAAATGCAATTATGAATATTTGGTAGTTAATTGTTCGTTTTTAGATTGATATGTAACAGTTTGTTGGAATGAATCAATTGGTTCTTTTGAGTTTGTTGGTTTTACATTTGTAGGTGGATTGTTTAATTCAGATTGTTTTGCAAATATATTTTTGGAATTCATCGAAATATATTATAGAAAAAGTGTGCATTGTTACTGACAATGTCAGATAAATATATGAATACGAATAGGAATAATTTAATTGGTTTGATGGTATAGACAGTAGAATATAAAAATAATTGGATATAATTTATGGCTATGCGATTTTGGAAATGTCTGTTTAATAGGTACTCTGATATTTCAGAATAAATAAATCTGTTGAAACAATAATTTTGAGAAAGTCTTCCTTATGTATCTAAGAGGGAGAATTATTTTTCTGATATTCTTTGATTCTCATTCGAGGGTTTGTATTATAATGAATATATATTATTAAACTTTCTGTTATCATTAATTTATTTCGGTTGAACTAATACGGATGCTGAATGCTGAATATACTCGTGAAAACGATATTGATATTTATATAAGTGATAAGAAGAATAATGATCAATTCAAGTAAATATATTATTTATTGTAGATAGAATAATAAATCTCTGCTTAACTACTTTAATATTTTCATAATTATCCTCATCAATATATAACGATATAAATATTTTTGATATGAGATGAGATGACAAATGACAACTTTTTTTTATTCAAGTTGCATTATTGCTATCATAAAAAAAGTGTGTACAAGAAGAAATGAAATGAAAAAAAGAATATACAATAAAAACATATACAGTGAAATTGTGAAATTGAAGATTGTTCCACACCACCTTCTTACCTTTTGCCTCACCTCAATGACTTTAGCTGGTGTCTATTCTTTATATATATATTTACCATAGTGGGTCACGACACAGAAGTTTTCATTAAAATGGCAAGGTTAGAACTGGTGTTTTCCACGTCTCACAACAGTCCAATCTACATAATCTTAGTTTACTTGAAGCGCATCAAATTCTCACTGTTCCATTTCACATTTTTTATTGTACATCCACACACCTGTAGTATATATATATATATATATATATACACATACAATAATATTTTTTGCATTAGTCTCATTCCCAAGTTTTATTACTTATAGTTTATAATACTTTGTTGATATTTGTTCAAAAGTTTCCATCACATTTTTGTCTTCTCCTGCACACAAATACCCATGATACCTTCAACGTGACAGTAAAGTTAACTTTATTATTTAATATCATCAAATATCAAACAATATCTCTTTTCATATGAATATTCTATAGGAGTGTGTGGATATGTAGAATTAATATATGGTCATAATGTGATATTATTACAGTGGATATACAGTTGAGTCGTGATGGCCTGAAGATAAATTCAAACTGCAAGTGCAATCAATCTTCATAACATCACATCAACAATTTGAATTTGCATAAACCGATGTACAGTGAAGTATACGAATTTATATTTCGTAATATAGGTATAATGGTGAATCAAATTAATAGATTTGGTGCGTATGTTTCCATTAATGTATGTATAGACAAAGGCTTTTTAGATTAGTAGTAATTATTGGATTCACACGATCATCCGATGCTTGTAACAATTGCATTATCATTCACGCAAATATGTATTCCACGGTTACAAATACATCATCCATTTAATATATGTTTATGAATATGCTTTTCATAGTGACTATCTATAGTTTGTGCTTTGTACAATTACAATTCATCGAGTAATTCAGACATTTTTGATTCAATCATATATTTAAATATGTACCTATGTAGAGGAAATAATTATCATTAAGTCATTGCTTTATATAATATCCGATGATTAGTCCAATTTAATGTACTTGGGTGAATTTTTGGGTAGAATTGAGCGACTGCACTTATACTGCAACAATACCCATGAGAAATAAGAAAATAAGAAAAATAATAAATAAAAATAGCGAACAAAGTAACATCACATTTATCTTGAAATTCCAAAATTTCATATCATTTTGGAGAGAAAAAAAAACCCCGGATACGTTCAATTAATAAACTTAATTTATATTTCTTTTTAAATTATAAAAAAATTCGATTTTTATATAAAATCATAAGATAATTATTCTCGCTCATTCATTATTATTATTATTATTTTCTTCTCTTTCCATTGTCGGTATTTACAGTTTGCTTGTGTTTCACTATGTCAATTAATTCTTTCGAATTTCAAATAACAGCTGTTCTTCAATTCATTATGTATTATAAAATTATGCAAACTTTTCTTCCAATTATATTTTAATCTAAAATGAACAATAATAACAAATATTAGTCGATGATACTATTTATTATAATGGGAGCTTAGTGAATTATTATTGCAATTGACGCATGGACCCGCCATCATTTTGAACGAACAGTTTCTTCCTGATGTTTCCGTTAACTCATTAGCCATCTCTGCATGGCGCTATACTTGAAACCCATTAGTAAATTCTATATATATATATATATAAATATATATGCGGAGCGAAGACCTATTGCTTGAGGTTCAGATGAGTGGCGCGTGTCAGAATGAAACAGAGCAAACGAAATAAAAATATTTGTCGATAGATATTTGATGATGTGAGTATATCTATATGTACAGGCACATATCTATTTCACTGAAAGTTTTTATATGCATGAATACATATAGATATAGTATTTGTATGTGAGGAGATCCGAATGTTGACGAAGGCTACCGAGTGTTGAACGAACGGAGGATAGTGGCAATAGCAAGTTTGTGGCGCGCTAGTGTTCCTCGCGCGCTCTTCAATGGCTTCAGTAGCGCGCCGTCACGGGTATGGTCTCGACGTGTAGTTCATATACAGTTTATCCAATTGCACTATATAAATGTGAGGAAACAAGAATCTTATAAAGTATTTAAACTGGATTTTATTCCTTACAGACAAATGAAAAGACGAAAAAGCAAATTAGTTTCTTTCTTTATTCTATTGTATTTTTTTTTCACCTTCGTTTTGTCAAATTTTCATTGATGATATTTCGTTGTTGAGAGTGCGACAATTGAAATATATCTTTGGAAGAAACAATGGATACAATGGGATTTTATATTTTATCGTTTGATACAATGATAAACAGGATTTTTCGACATGACATAAAAATGAATGGAAATATTATTTGTTTTCCAATGACACTCTATATTGAATTGTTATTGAAAATTAAATGACATTTTTGTCGTGTTGTGCAAGAGATATTACCGAGAAATAATAAAATAATAAATAATTATTGGATGTTTATTAGTGGCTTGCGTATAATTATTGCATCTGTAGAATTATGTTGACATTGTTGAATTATGTCATAAAGTTATATTCGAAATGCTTGAAAATAAACGATTTGTGAATGTGACATGGGATATTTGAGTGCATAGACGCACAGTCACGCTCATGCGCACATAAAGATTACTTTGTGACAGCAATGCATTGTTATGGCAATACATGCAAAATTATCAAGTGGTATATTAAATATTAGTATTGATGGAGCTTTAAAAGAGAAGAAGTAAACTTTAATGAATTTGTGTTGTTCTGTGGTTTCGAAATCCTACATCTACATCACGTGAATATAATGTACATAAATTTCTATACTAATGTGGGTTGTAAACAATATATACATAATTGGTTATTGATTGAAATTTCAAGTATTGGATAAGCGATACTGCGAAATCCACCCTATAATTTTATATTAGATAATAGCATTAAACCAATCTAGATCATTTTGTTCAATATAAAATGCTCCATTTAACCATTGATTCAATAAACCGCCATTACTCTATTTAATTTAAGAAAAAAAAAAAATTAACAATGATAATGCTACAGAATGAATTAAAGAATAGCTCCTATCCTTAATCTGAAATTTGTAAAAGTTAATTGCGTCAATAAACGAAGAGAGAAAAAAAAACCAACACAAGCAACTAGTGAATATCAATACGAAATTTTAAAAAA
>CAJUYH010001291.1:0-15431 GCA_910591685.1 Galerucella tenella | reverse complement strand
GGGGGGGGGGGGGAACAAATATGGATGGAAATAATTATCGTCGATGAGAATGAAATGGTTGAAATCACAACGATGAACTTGTGAAGAACTTTTTGTTTTCTTATGAAAAATGGAAAAAAAATGCAATTAAATAATTGAACGAGTATATAATGCACATATAAGTGCACTGTGGCAACGAATTTATATACTGTTTGGTGAGTGTGTACGCGTTTATATGCCAGGTGAATGTTCAATAAAATGTGGTGCAGTGTCGCGACAGTGATGTTGGTGTTGGGGGTTGCCGCAGTGTATTCGCAAGTGGAGATAGCCGATCTGGATAAGCCCGGTGAGTTATATAGTCCACGAGCAAGTCCACTTCATATTCTCCCAGTCCACTAGACACTATATTTATATACAATGCATACTGGTATATTTGTATATATAATGTACATACATATAGTGTATCGTATATTGTTGTAGTACTTCCTTTATTGTGAGCCGCATCCTCGAGATAGTTTTGAAGCATAAAAGCTCCCGGCGTGTGCGCGCTGATTAGGTAATTGATTATGAGACTGGAGAACTTTTAGTCTCTATGTGTTATATTTAAACATATATGATGTACAAGAGTTGATGGGTATTTTCATTAATGGTGAAAGATAACTGAGTTCATTTAGGAAAAACTTTATTCCGTTTTATTTCATCCAATATAATTTAACTAAACAATATGATTAATTGACATGAAATCATCGGCATTTTCTCGAATTGAATTTTGAAAATCCAAGTTCTACTACCTCACCTTAGTATTTTCGGCCACTGATGTAAAATTTGTGTTCGAGTTTGTTTAATGCACTGTCGTGTCGAGAATATTGAATAAAAAATAATTAAAATTCAAATCGCATTTAGCATATGATTTATTACAGACTTTTCAAGCCTAAATAATATTTCTGGTTTGATATTAAGATAAATTTGACTTATTTCGATACAACTTGAAGACATATCACAAATTTATTAAGATCCATCGAAATTTCATGCCAATTATTTACTTTCATATAGAATTTCATCTCAATATTATCAAAAAGTTTCAATCAAACTGTATCCCAAAGTAAATATTTATGTATGCAAAAAGGTTTTGAAACTAATTTTATAATATCAATTTGACTTTATATACACACCATTGATTTACAAACTGTGAAACAAATTTATGAATATTTACAAAAGAAGAAAAAAAAAAGAAACAAAAAATATACTAATTATATCATAGATTTTATGAAATTTTCAAAAATTTCATAAAATAACGTTGAATGTGACATAAAATAGATTGAATGATTTACAATAAATTTAATCTCCAGGGCTGTAGACATTATTATTCAATGATAGTTTATTCAGCAAATAAAAGTGTGAATAAAAGTGTGAAATTTAGGTGGAGAATTAAATCTAACTGTCCAATTACGCTATTCTCACTACTTCTTCATATCATATACATATAAATGGTTGGCACATCAATTTTTAAAGCGACGCATATGCCCATTAATAGTGTTAACTCAATATAATAATGATGGAAAATAAAATGGGGGATATAAAACATCAAACTCGTAAACCGGTCTGCCGCACAACGTTTATGCTAATTAATCTCGCACTATATATGTTGGAAGCAAATTTATATTGCACAATATAACACGCACAGTGCCGCAATGATGTCTCAGAGACATTCTTATTGCTCACACTATATACATATATATATATATATCAACGTCGAAGATTTCTTGACAAGTAACTACCGCTTATCACATATACTTATTACAAAGTGGATAATATATTTAATATTACTAATTCTTTAATATAGTCGTGGAGCATTTTTATATATTTAATACTGTCTCATATTTTTATCATAATTTATATACAATATATTGTCGTTCTAATTTTTATTTATTGACAATTATTTTTCTTTAAAAATTTTAGGACCAATGAATTATTTTTACCTCAATAATTCAGGTATCTATTTGGAAAATTTCCATCGTGTCCCACATATCCATACAATATATACAATATCTATCATTTATAAATAATCATTAGTTTTTAATTCTTTTTTTTTCACACTGTGTTATTTTTACATAGTTTCCCAAAATACATCAATAATATATTTTTTTTTGTAAATGATTCGATTTTTAAAAAAGTATACGATATTATTTCTGTTGCCACCTTTACATTTGAATATTTATACATATAGATATTTTTTGTCGACAGTGTAAATTAAAATTGTGACGATATGAAAAAAAAAAAAAACAAAAATTGATGGTTAAAACATTTATCTAAAATCGATATAAGTAACTCTATATATATATATATATATATATATTTATATATATAATTAAAAATGGAGTTTCGCCTTCTATATAAACATGTATATATATATACATCGGTTCACCACGATTGGGAATCTATCCTCGCCTGAAGCGGCGCCACACACATATTTTGTGGTGGCGTCAGTGCCGCAGTTTAATTAGACCACCTGAATTTATAGGCAGACAAAAATAATAAAAAAAATGAAAATTAAAAGAACGGGGTATATCTGTAAATACACACATTCTTTCTGTAGGTATTTTTTAAATTATAATCGATATCATATCTTTTCTCTATAAGCAGAAATCGGTACGAGGATATGTCAACATGCATGAAAATATAATTTCAATATCGATTGAATTATGAAACGAAAATTAATTCTAATAATATCTAATATTATTTATATCGTCATTGAATATGTTTATTCGCAGAATAAATCTCATATTACATCAATTCAGTCTCATTAGCTGCATTTAATTAGCCAATTTTACGGTGCGATTAATAAATAAAATAGAAGAAATAGCGAGAAACGTAGAAAAAAAAAATGATGAAATATAAAAATTAACAAGATTCATATTAATACCTTATTAAACCCAAACCAGCGAATGGTGTGTCTCCAGTATTTTTGATTAAATCTCCCTCTCTACTAGCATCTTTATCCGCCGCATTATTATACTGTCGCTAGAAGAGGTCCAGTCTACTTTGCCATAGAGATTCGAAAAAACTGAACGATAATAAGTTATAAGATATAGTTTATAATAAAAAAATATACCGTTCTCGCTATATTGCGTCTATAAATATTTCGCTAAATGTCAAATAATCATTTTTTAATTCATCTATTGACGAATTTTTCGTTTTCGAATCCACTGGTATTTATTAAAAGCCAAGTGTTCACTTACTTATTACCGAAAAATGATTTTGAAGTTGAAAAATGTCACATTCCAAACCCACATCTGATTCATTACATATATAAATGTTTCAATAAACATTGAAATATAAAATATTTCATTTATTTATTAACATACTGATAGATAAAAATTAATTCACTACAATTGTAGTTCATACAGATATAACGGAAGATTATAAAATTCGGAAATACTCAATGTGAATATTCTCCTACAAATTTGACTATAAACCAATTCAATTTATATTCTTAAAAATTTCTGCACGTGCGCACGTCGAGTGTCGTCTACCAGTGATGAGTATCATCTCGTTGGGTGCAAGACTGCAATCGAGCATTATATATATATATATATATATAACCCTACAAAACTCGGTTGAGAGTACTGTAATTATCTTTTTGCATGCAAATCACGAGAGTCGCAAGTGGTCAAAAGAGACTGGCGGACTCGGTGGATAACCACGAAATCGACTTAATGCACAAGCGATTTATCATACTCGACCTGTCTCAATCCCTTCGCCCCCTCCTTGGGTCGTAAGTCAGCACGAGAATTCAAAATGCATTTTAACATACACAAATAATTCCCACTCTACAGCAACAAACACTCCACCGTTCTTGACTCATATATGAAATCCATTCAATTCAACAAATAAAATTCAACGAAAATCTAAACAAAAAAAAAAACACAATACACAGCATTACAATTTATGAATACACAAAATAAACTAAAAACAAAAAAAAAAGAACTAAACCTTTTATTTATTATCGAGGTAATGAAAAAATTACATGACAATTGTATATACAAAATGGCGGGTCGCTATATTTTTTTTTTCTCTCTCTCTCTCTCTCTCGCTTTCTCTATCGGTCTTCCGCTTGTTTCGTACACCGTATCATGAAATACACGTGATTTCAACATTAATCCTCCAGCACTGCACGACATTGTAATGACACCACTCGTCATTAATCCGTCCGTTTCTTTTACCTCTCAAATATCAAAGCCATGAAATATTTGTTATCATTTGGCTCACGAGTTTATAATTAACAGGCTCAAATAAAATAGGAGGGGGGGATAGAGAGACCAAATCTTTCTGCTATAATTGAACTACATCTGAAACAGCATGTAACTCACTGGACTAAAGGCGCAGACGTACATATATATATATATATATATATAAGAATGAGAAATCTACGATTCTCGAGAAACTAGAGCTTACCGCAGATTACTAGTAATCCCATGGGATCGAGTTAGCAGTTACATGTTCACCACTACTTTCGGTACTATCATCGTAGAACAAATAAAAATGCCACATATAGAAATAAAAAAAAGGGAAAAAAAGAAAACGGTAATACAAGACAATGATATAATACACATACACATATAGTAATTTACCAATGCAATCAAAATGATTATTAGCATTGGAATTTTTTCATCTCACTTATTGCTTTTACCTCCCTTCCTATATATCATATTCTCAAGCATCCCTTTCAGATTACTCTTCACCAATGTCATTATACAAGAGACTGATTGAGATTCCACAGTGCGGGCGTGCTCCATTGAGACGCGGTTTCCTGCTCAAGTCATCGTTATATGTTGGAACGTTCTTTAAGTCTTGAGTGTACATAGTGCACTGCTGAAGTCTAGAAATAGCATAAAAGTTTTGAAATTTAATAGCTAACTAATCTCCAGTTAATTTTTATTTCTCTCAACTGTTTAACGTTGCGCTTTCCTTTTTTTATTTTTTAAACTCTTTTATTGTTTCTTCTTTTATTTTTCATACTTGATATAAATTTTTTATTTCCAATCAAAAATAATAGGAAACGAGTAATCAAAAGCCGGATCTCATTTTTGCATCGGTTGAATACAACTTCTATGAGTGATGTTGATTTGCTTTTATATATAGCTTCATTTATGCTAATTGATCGCTGATGCTAATTGAAAATGCCACTAGCGGTGTTAGCTGTTTAATTGACGAGTGGACCATTTCATTGTGGCTTATACCATTCAATACTTATTTAGTATAGATATATAGTATGTGGCAAAAGTCTTGCGTTGGCTCTTCAATCTTCTCATATTGTATATTAAGCATTACGACTCAGGAAATTTCCGTATCATCAATCATGAGTTGTCAGTTATCGTAATTCACATTCTTCCAATTAATCATTCATTTCATTGCCATGATTATTATTACATCTCAATATTGGACGAGCGTTCATTGTAATTATGCAGATATATTTTATTTATCATTATGTTAAATGGCGAATGTTTTTACTGGTCGCGATGAAAAAAAATGTCGCTGGCACTGATAATTATTTTCATATTTCCATGTGAATAATATAATTAAAGTTAATTATTAGGTGAATTGTATTCAATGGTAACCATACTGTTATAATAATAATGCTGTTTTTGTTCATGAACGAGTTGGTATACTTGTATACATAGATGTCGTTTCCGGCTGAACTGGAAGTTGGATCTCAACACACGTGTTTTTGTACCGTCAAATTATTTATGTATTATAAGAATGGCATTTGTGGCTAAATCCAAAATGGGATCCAAATGAAATGTAGTAATTTATCATGTTTTCCATTTCGACTCACTATACTGTGAATTAAAAAATAAAATTTGTAGTCCAAATGTCTATTTCGAAATGATTATAATATTTTTTCAAATGATAAAAAATGTTGATCAATTTTGACAATAATGGCAATATTCTTTATCTATTATTATTTTTTATTAACTAATGTATTATTTTGTTTTTTTCCAATGCGAAAAATGAGAATTGAGTTTGGTGTGCGTCAAGTAGGTGTCCCAATTATTACACGGTGGCAATACGAAATTTTTGACATCCAATGTATTTATCGACGAATCATGAATTGAGTGTGTAGATGCTGTTATTAGATTTTTATTGGCTTTTACAAGAAAATTTATTGGGCAAATATTCGATTTAACGGGACCATAATAAAACCGCTCACACTCTCTCCCCCTCCCTCTCTCACTTTCTACATATTGTGGATATAATATTTGGCATTTTTGCTCCATTTTATTTATTTTTATTTACAATGAATTATTGTCTTGATTGTAAAGAAATAATAAAAATAAAAAATATCGTTGCAATCATTATTTGGACGCCGTTATAAGCTTTTTACTGTTCATATATATATATATATCTATATATACGAATATTGTGCAACAGTTCAACTGAAATTGTACGTGCACCTATATAAGATTCCAATCGGGCGTTCGTGAGCGTTTTCCTTTCGTATGGAGGTATATATATATATATATATATATATGTTGTTCTCGATTAATAATTGTCGAGCGGTTCCCTTGTTCTCATTCAAACATTATGTCTGGATTTAATCACGCGATGGGATAAGCATGAAAATATGTAGTGGAAGATACTGAACTGTTGGTAAAAATTGATGATTAACATGTATAATAAAATTGTTTCAGCAATTATTCTTTTACTTTTTTGTTTAGATTACAATTGTCTACAGTTTTTTTTTTCCATATATATTGGGAACTATCAGCAGGGACTTCAATATTGCCGGAGTAGTATTTTTAGACTTTAATAAATGCATGAGTTAGTTGCTTGGCAGGTTTATTAGATTCCAATCTGCCCAATTTGTGATCAAACATTTTTATTTTGCAATAATTTCTTTTCTTCAGTCTTTCAAAAATCCTTCAGGATCATCAAGATTTATTATTGCTGGTGAATTTTAGAGATAACTTACGGTTTCCCAAATTTATGAGATAAAATACTTGTTAGAATATGTTTGGTTGTAGCCAGTAGTGTTTGTTAAAACCGTCTTTATTGCCTTTGATAGCAATATAAATATATATATATTATCATGGCAATATATTCATTGTTAATACTGAATCACTTTGGAAGGTTGGCGGAATAATATGTAGGCAAAGGGTCGCAGCAATATCCTGGGAGGTGGCTGTGGTTTTCCATTGGAAGAAGGAAAAAAAAAAATATATTGAATGAGGACGAAAAAAAAAAGATGTATTGCTATGTATGTATGTATATCCATATCAAATTCCTTATTTATATTGAAATTATTTTTGTTTGATGACATATATCTACAGAAATTCAGCTATTCAAATAATCACAAGTGAATATAATGAATTTTAAGTAAAATTATGCAGCGATCGATATTTCTACCACAATACTTTCTGTACATTTTCTCATCACCATCCTCCAAGTTTTCTCTTTCTTATTATTATTTTTTTTTTTTTTCAATAATAATAAGTGAAATATGTAACTTTATGAAAAATTGAATGGTTAAAGAAACGGTAGAAAATGATAAAGACCCAAACTTGAGATGGAAGATGAATAGCATTTGAATGTTGAATATATTCGATGGTATATAGTTGTCGTATATAATCTTGGGGTGGACAAGATGATGACAGTCATGAATAACCCTACGGATATTCCGCTGCTGTCATCGACATATGTACTCATATATATACATACATACATGCATACATACGTATATACATATACATATAATATTCTGCTGAAAAAGGGAACAAAAAAAATTCTTATATCCAAATAAATTTTATGTAAAGTTACAAAGTGTAAAAAAAAAAATTGTTTTCAAACTTAAGGAGAGGTAGAAAAGTAAAATAAAAAGTTATAAATGCACATGTGAAATATGAAATGATTGTGAAAAGTGGTTTCTCTAAATTTTATATTCTTATCTTAACTTTTTTCTCACTTTTGGGAATATAGCGAAATATGATATATATGTATATATTCGAAGCACGCACGATCCATAAATATGTACATGTTACACTGTTTCGCAAGAGTTCGTACTTCGAATCGAATGGAGAAGAGAAAGAGGTGAAATAAGAAGCGTAGTCTGGCATCAAGCTGATATATATATATATGTAGCTTCGGCCGCTGCCTACAAAGTTCGTTTTCGACATTGCATTATCACTCTTGCGCTCGCTGGACTAGAATGTAAGATGCACACAATGTATACGGACACCTAGTGAAAAGTATAGCTCTTCGTGCGCGCCAACCACAACAATGAAATCTCAGCCAGAGATTATCACACGTATTGCCGCCACATCATTTTCCGCAAGCACTTCCACTTATTTTCCCTCAAACATATACCTTTAGATTTGAAACTGTTTCAAGTATCTCTATATCGAAATCAATCATCAAACATCTATTTCCTGCTCTTCTGGTAACATCGCCCACTAGAATATTAATTAAAAACGTTGAAGAATTGTAACTTCAAACTTGACAATTTTCCCTTTCTGTTGCTCTCACTCTTTTATTTGCAAATGCTGTTTCTCGTTTCTAATCGCTGTATTTTTTTTGCCTTAAGGTCTTGGCGGAGTTATAATAAAATTATATCAATCAATTGATCAATTTCTCTTATCTTCATAATAGTCAATGTTTAAAGGTGCAATTTAAACTGATGCTTGCAACGAAAAATATTAAGAAAAAAAAAATAGAAAAATAATAAAATGTTGAGGAGCATCTTGGGAGTGTTTTGTCATCTCTGATAACTCTCTTGATGGTACCTCAAGCTAGCACTTCCTGAGAACCTTCTCACCAGCGCTCAATGTCACATCCGCTGTCCTTATTCTCTTTTTCGTTTTCTCTGTGCCATATATTACATCTACTGGCTTGCTTTCTACTCTTCTCCTCACCGCCATCACCCTCAAAAACATTACTTGAGACTTTTTTTTTTTTTTTACCGCACTTGCTATCTGGTGGCTGTCTGCCATGTGGGATCAGGGTCACGGTTTTGCCCGTTTCGTCCAATCGTCCTGCGACTTATCGCAATCCCATGGGCACCTATAAAGTTTACGTTTGAAAGCGAATTTTTTTCTTGACATTAACTGAAACATATCTCTTTCGCTATATTATATCCTCGATTTGATTCATATCTTTATCTACGTATTTTCAATTATTTGTCTTATATAAAAATCGAAGAACCTACGAAACTACAAGAAAATGAAACAATAGAATAATTAATCCCGCTCCTTATTCAATAAAAAATATGCGAAAGATGAAAAATGTAATATTTCTATATTTATTACTTTTCAATCAATAGCAATTTGTACAGTAGGTATTTTTATTTTTTTCATATTGATTCGGTTATTTCCCATTAAATTGACGAAGGTTTGTATTTATGATGGCGATATAGAGATAACAATCGATGCGTTTACTGTATAATATAACCTACCGATATACGAAAGATTCAGCTCTTTCTACATCCCTCTTTACCCTCCACATTATTTTCTTTCTGTATATATATATATATATATATATATAGGTTAAAGCGTGCGGCAATGTCGTGGAAGAAGCGATGAAAAATCGCGACACGCCAAAGGCCGGTTGGCGATCATAAATCCTAATAGCTCTGCGCTACTATCGGAGGTTTTTGGACTTTTTATCAAGACTCTTTTCACCTTTGAGGCAATTCACTGCCTGAGTTTGAGAAAATACCGATTGGAAATATCAAAGTGACATCGAAAAACCAGAGGGTACAGTATGAAACGAACCCAGGATTGTTAACGATTCATTGTTTGCACTTTCAACTAATATTCCGGATAATTTAATAAAATTATTTGGCTGTCGGTATTTTATTTTCATTTAGTGTGAATAGATGGCGTGTATATCGATTTACTTTTATTTTTATGATGTACAGAACCGGTGAATTAATTAAAATAAAAGTAAATGAAAGAAAAATGAATAGGAAGAAAAAAAAAATTATCATGTTTATTCACTTGTTTCAACGTGAGAATTAAAAATGTGAAACAAGTGAGTATAATAGTTGCGTGCAAAGTATTAAATTAGTCTCACTGAAAATTCATTCGACATGTATACATATATGTATATATATTCATAAATATAGAACGTGGACGCGTTAGAGCGTGACGTAGCATAGAATAAATCGGGCGAAATGATAACAATCACAATTTGCAATATATGTATAAGAACTATATATGCATTTATTATTATGTTTTTAATTTCTCATCACGTAGGAATCAGTATTGATTCTTGCCAAAATCACTAACTACTTTCAAATGCAAATCATTCTCATTGCCACTTTTATTTTTTATTTCTTCTTTTTCATTTATTTTGTGTATTTGCTTCATTATTTATACAATGAAATATCCGGATACTATGTATTGTGAAACAAATTGTAATTCATTATAAAACTTGAATAATTGAACGAATAATTTATTTGTACAATATAAAATACTTGGCGAATACTTCACTGAACTTTTTTCGAAATTGCATTCTTGAATTTGTTCAAGCGCGAGAAATTAAAAAAAGGAATCGACATCACGTTTTTTCATTCATTTTTTTTTTTTATATAATTAGAAACTATTAAATGAAAGAATATATAGAATGAAAGAGAGGGAAAAATCAACGGCAAACTGTATTAACAAACGAAGCACTTTGTTATTTGCACAAGTCCCATTGACTTTTTCAATTACATAAAAAAAATGTGTCCATTGGTGTAAACTTCATCGTGCCGTGGTTATTCGGCGTCAGCCGTATATTTTGACGAACTTTAGTACACTTTCGAAAGTTCTATTGCAAACAATGAAATTTTTGCAATAATCCTTGTGTGTTTGACAAATATATATATATATATATATATATATATGTGATTTTTTTTTAGTACTCTCATCTGTACTAATTCTACTTGACGTTTTTATTTCAACACATTATATATTGAGTAGACATATAGTAATTCATAAAGAATACATGCATTAGTGCTTGTGCATAGTTTTTAAATAAAAAGAAAGAGTTCAACTTTTTAAATTTAAACTCCTGTTTAAAATTTTACTCAATGTATAGCGAGTGGTACTTAAAACATTATTAACTAAATTTAACTTCTATACAATGTAATTCAAGCGCGAAAATTGAATGAGCGATAATAAAGTGAGCATAAAATTAATTTTGAATGTACATAAATAGAATGTAACAATTGTCTTTCAAGTATAACATTCCTCTGTGAATGTGTACAATGGCAAAAGATATTAACTTGATATTTACGAACATTTATGTATAGTAAAATTTTTAATATATATTTATACAATATGTTTATTTTTCACTAGCACTTTCCTCGCATTGCCTCACACACTGCCTTTGCAACATGTATTCTGTAGTATATATATATATATATATATATAGTCAGCCAAAATAAACGTTTATACTTTACTGTTCCTTATCCTTCACAAAAACTCTTACTATTTCCGCATTATTTCGACTATAAATTTTACCAAGCGAGGAAATGGTGTGGAATGGTCGCGTCTTCGTTGGTATATGGCACAGCTTGGCCATAAACATATATACGTATATAGAAGGGGTTTGAATTTATGTCGGCCAAAAAATAATAATAACAGGGGAAAAAGAACAAAAAAAAATAGAAGTGGCAAAAGTTTTAAAGGACTTTTATGCATTTCATTTTTTCTTTCACAACACCTTTATTCGCTATTTTACTTAATTATTTTCTATTAAAATCTCCATTAACTATTCAGCTATCTGAATTCTTTATTGTCCTGTACGTATTTTTAATCATTTTAATTTTATCCAACAATTTTGTATCAATTAAAAATGAACAAAACATTTCAACGATAGTTCTTCGGTAACTTTTAATGGACCCCAGCACAAAAATAAATAATGTTATGAAATATCAAGCCAGGCATTCTGTTTGATAGTGGAAACAATAAAAAAAAACAATAATATACATACAAAAAAAATAATAATAAAAATATCAACTGCTGTATAAAGGGTGGGTGAAGAATAAAAAGTTTTACCAGCCACAACGTGACTGAAGTTACTTCTCCATTGGGGTTATATTTACCACTGAGCGTCGTATACGAAGCATTACTCCCAACACACGTAACGTGTTCTTTATGTTGAATTTGCGCACCATAAACGTAAACCTGGTTGCTCGTGACACTATTGGTGTAGCCTTAATTACACCGCGGCAACGTGAGAGTGTGAGCTCGAGAAAGAAAGTGATGGAGAGAGTGGGAAAACACCATCCATATGCACGTATCAACACTAATACTACTGGGTTTCAGTCACATATACTCTATCATAAATAACAATAAATTATTTTTGTTTTTCTTCTACTTTAAATGTGAACCGCATTATATTTCATTTCTCTACTCACGTTCTGAAAAATAGATAAAGTAAAAAAATAACTTTTGTATGACTACAATTAAAACATTATTTTTATTTATACTCACAATATACACAAAAAAAGTGTATATATATATGCATGTGTGTGCATACGTGCGGCTAACGTGAATTTTATTCAAATAAGATGTACGTGAATGTCATTATTACTTTCATTCCCATAGTAATATGATACGGGGATGATAACTTTGATATGTTGCCACTTGAATGCAATGGAAAAGAAAAAAAAATTCAAAGTTCTTTCATTTTTCCTTGGCATATATTTGTTATAATTAATTACGTAGTTGCAGGTCATGGGATTTTTGTTATTTTGAAAGAGGGTAAATTTACAGAGGGTTGCAGTAGAGTAGTGTGCCTTTATATTAAGCTTCACAAACTCTCTCCAATAATAATATACAAACGTGGCGCTGCTGCAGTAAATTACTGGTTTCCAATTTACTCTTTTATATATATCTATATATTTGTGTTTGGTCAAAGGTATAACAGAGCGGTACTGTATTGAACCAAATATGTTTACATAAAATCAAACGAAAAATTCACGCGAACATAGAACTTGTTTATAATTCCTGAATACACCTAAATAAATACATATATATATATATATATATAAAAATATATTTTTTTTTTATCAAAGGAAAGTTAGATTTGTCAATTATATTTGGTAAGGAGAAATAATGTTTGTGAAATGCTTTAGATATTACGTGGTATATCAAGAGATGAAGAAATAAAGAAAATTGTACATCCGTCAATATTTGGTGTTTAATCGATAGCTACCTTATAGAATCAGGTCATCAATTTATTTTATTTTTAAGTTAAATATATATATATATATATATGGATGTATGTATATTTTTTTAAGCCAGGCTATCGATATGGCGCGAGATTGCATTGTTTTCCGGTCGCTCGCACAATGTGAAATTTTTATTTTTATCTATTTTTTACCCAATATCCATTGCCATCCCGTTCTATTTATGTTTTTTTTTCTTGCTTTTTTTTATTTTTTAACCCATCAACTCTGTTTACAAAAGAGTAATTTAATTTTTTGCGTATTTTCATCACGTTAAATCTACACTGGGGTAATGGAACGAGTTCAAACTGTGCAGAAAAGTATATATTTGAGAGAGGTTATTATAAATCTAGGTATGTTTTTTGATTTTTACATGTATTCATATATATATATATATATATATTTACAATGATTGCGGTTGAACGCTGTTTTTCATTTCCGACTTCACATATTTATATTTCATGGGAAAATAATGTACTATACGGACCACTTAACATTGCTTACACCTATTTTAACTTCACATTTATATCGGACTTAAAAATAGAACAGTAAATATCGATATTTTATACCAACGCCAAGAAATTCAAACAGTAAAAAAACTAAAAAAGTAAATAAAATCGTAAGATGAGAATGTATATACGTCGATACTGTGCAAGAGATTGTTATCACAACAATTCATTCAACTAAATTGCATTTCCTGCGAAGAAATGAAAACTATGATACATAAAATGACGATAACATGCACTAAGTATATAACTAATCACTGCAAATGTCATCAACTCCATACCTATATACTGAATTATAATAATAAAAAAAAATAAACCTGAACTTTCAAAATACTGAAAACCAAAAAAAAAAAAAAAAAAATAGCATTTTCCTCCTCATTTTATTGCAATTGATTTTTCCAATTTTTTTATTTTCACATTATATTGCATTATCATGAAAAAAAAACAAAAAATAAAAAAAATTAGAATTAAAATCACAGATCAATTCGACCGTGCGTTGCAACCCATCGAGGAGGAACAAAAATTCCTTTCAAAAGTGATCTGTCAAACCTGCGATAAAAATAACCTACATATAATAGTAAAAAGTTAAAAAATAGGAACCCACAAACAATAAAAAAATAAAGGAAAAGAAGGCAATGACGTCCGACTCGTGTCTGTGTTGCTATAAAGAAACCATACAGTGGCATTCACTAAGCGATCGAGGCGCAATATTTTAACCGATATAAAAAGAGATGAATGGACCACATGGCGCACGAGTTTCAAAGTGTCCGGAAACTCGTGACATCTATATATATATAGTTCTCCATAACCTTTTCCCAATTCTCCAGGTTCTTATCGTGACTTTGGACGTTGATGTCGCAGCAACATAGATAGATATACACGACGAGAGTATAGAGAAGAAATGGCTGAATTTCGGTATGTATGTCTTTAGACTGGTTTTCTTGCGCTTAAGGGACAGTTGAATCGCCCAAGAGTCTCACCTCTTTACAAACATACTAATGGTAGTAGTAGTAACATAGCGAGTGGCAGCTGCGATCACATCGTCATACTCATGAGTGCGAGTGGAATGCACAATAACTCTATATCTCTTTCTTGTATAAATATATATATATATATATATATTCTGTCCCGCTTGTTCAAGTTGGGAATACGAGAAGTTGGCACGCGTCTGGCATTCGACACGGCTAAAATCAGCCTCGATGACTGTCTACACACACACACATATATATATATACACCAACTACTTTTGATATATATCGATATATACAGTAGTGTTAGATGGCGGCATAGAACAGTGATGTAACACACCGTGTTTCGCACTCCATAGACCCTTTTTACTCTTCGTCATTCCGTTTGATACATGAGATTGTACACGTTTGATTGCATTTCTGCTTCTTGTTTATTTCTTTCTTCTACTTTTTTATTTTTTTTTTATCTTTTATTTTCACCTCTCCGTGTTTTATTATTCGGTTTCATCGTGATATTCCTGATGATATTGCGAGAGCAACGTGTATTTATATATATTTTTTTTTTATGTATGTATTTTTTTTGTATCAACTCGTTGGTTACGGAGATTAATTTATCCATTCGTTCATACATACAAATATATATATATATATATATATTTGAATATGAAACCTTTTTCATTATCATGATTGACTTATAATAACTGATCTCATTTCATGCTCCTTTACCTTGATAAATTAATGACGTTACTATGTTCATACATACAA